>JAQFYG010004311.1:0-11189 GCA_034694325.1 Entomobrya corticalis | reverse complement strand
TCTCATTGTGTGACCTGTGGCCTGTAGCTGTAGCGTGAATCCGGAAGAGTGTGTGTGAACCTATCGTGGCCCCGACCTGTGACCAACGGAAACTAATGGTAAATTATTTGGCGTATTGCATAACGCACATTCGGGCATAATCATAGTTAACTTGACAGTTACTGATAGGAAAGCACTATTTCCCGTATGACAACATATTTATAACATGTGTGGCCGCCGGCGGCTCTTTCGAATGAACATCACATTTACCAATTACAATTAACATTTAGTGTAGCGACGGGAAGGCAGCTTAAATATAATATTTGCTGTAGACTATGAGAAGGAGTAGTCGGCTTAGTTTAAGGGTGAGAGCACTTGGCCGGCTATCGAGGGATGTGGCTTCGAATCCTGCCGTCGGTACTCGGTACCCTCAAGCCACTGGTCGTTATTACGCACAATGCCAAGCCATATTTACAAATTATTTAATGTGGCGTACCCCACTTTATGATATTACCTCCTCGGGAATGCCCGGTCGTTGATCAGAAGGTCATGAGTTTTACATGGTCAACGTGAGATATAATATGGCTGGACAATGAGTGAAAAGTAGCGTTTATTTGTAAAAAAAATACGAAAACAGGAATTTATTTGATTAAAGTTGTATTCAAAATGCCTGTTTCATAGTTTGATGGCATTTAGATAAAATAGAAATAGATGCAGACTATTTTATCTTTAGCATAGGAATTGGACAAGTAGAAACTTGAGTTTTCTTTCCTGGTTATCCCAAGAATCATTCCAGAGACCAAGTTTCTTGGGTTTCTACTTTTCACCAACCACTTGTGCTGGCAACCTTGAAGAAAGGGGAAAAAATCGATTCTTTTAGTAGTAGCAGCAACAGTGCCATCCCGTTATTCCCGTTACTCCCTTTACCCTTAACATTCCGCAGTGCCATCACCACAGTTTGAGTCATCGTCATGAATAAGCTCCCCCTTTTCAGAAGAATATACGAAAGACTGAAAAAAGTTTTCTCTTGGCTGGAAGGCAGCAATAAACACCAGCCGGCTTCCACATGGGTTGTTTTTGTAGATAAAAAGGTAGAGGAAGATCGAAGAAAAGGTGAGGAACATATTAAGTATATAAGAAGCGAAAGAAGGAGGCTCACTTTTATCGTAATCATAATATGTCCTCGTCCAAAATAATCGTATGTTAGTTCGCTCTATCACATCACAAGTATTCGCTCCGTCAAAAAAGTAAATTTCCTTTCATTTTCACTAGTTTCATTATTACTACACACATGTGAACATTGTGAACCGATTGTGTAAGGAAGCATGTATGCAGTATGCATTGTACTCGTATATTACACTTGAATAGGTGGAGAAGGGAAATATTGCTATTTGTTTCTGAACTCTTTGCCTTTTCTGTATTTGTCTACATCACTGCACCTTAGTATTTCCTGTGATTATTTCTATGTATTTACATTATGTGCTTTTTTGGAAAGCATCATTTCCTAAGTATTAAGGACTTAAATTTACTAAAGTATCGTCCAAAAGTGGAAAATGGACACCAGAAACGTTGAAATTATATATACATATGCTTTCACATATGTTTGATTTGATAGAATCACTGATTGTCGTTTCTCCCTTTTTAATGTTTTAGGGAAAATAGTACATGTATTGCTTATTGCCTATGCCTATGGTAAAATGTAAAACTTAGAATTGCTGGCGTAACAAAGGGAAGGGATTACGTTTGTTGATCTAACTTGCGCCCTATGACGCAGTATTCCAATATAGTTTTATTCGTCAAATTTTAAGTGAAACTACTCAATATGAATGTTTAAAATGTTGCATTGCATTATTTTATTTATTGACTCTCGTTAAACTAAAATGTTAAACTGTTTCAAAAGAATATTGAACCTTTGTACTTACAGGACTTTTATCTAGCAAATAGATAAGTCCACAGACTTAAGTCTGGCAATTGCAGACTGGCAGTGTATGTTTATTTTATTATGCACATTAAAGTGGGAATACATAGAAAGAATCACTCACTACGATGAAAATGGTCTAATAATATCACCTAATGTAGGTAGTGATAAGTTATTCGTTCTATGTAGGCACCTTGGGTTTCTCGAGCTGAGCTGAATAATACTATAAAGTATAAACGTCTATTTAGAGTGAAGTGTATCAATGAAATACCGTCTTCTTTATTGTTATTGTATTGTTTATTATTGTATTGTTAAGGCCGATTTTCTTCCGTATTAGCCCTGCTGTTAAATAGCAATGGGTTCAGAGTAAGTATATTTCAAAAATTGATGTTCTTTGGCCATACATTCGGAAAAGAAGGGTACATAGTACATTCCTTTCGACGGAAGGGAAAAGAACCCTCCTGCTTTTTCATTTTCCATTTCCGCAGTTTGTATAAATAAATGTATTTTTCTTGGCAAAATAAGGATGAAATGAAGTGATGTGACAATGCATTGTCATTCCAGCTACTTATTGCATTCTCGCGAATTCTACTTCCCTTGTCATTTCGGGAGGGTGACCTACCTATGTCTGAACTGAAAGCGTTCTCGATGGCGAGATCCTAGTAATGTCACTTTGTAGGATGTTCCTGTGTTTCGTGAGAATAGATGGAAATTGAAAGGGTATGCAGGCAGATAGGTACATAACATAAAACATTGAATAGGCAGAGCCAGTAAGATTCGCTTGGGAGAGTATACGTCTTACATACTTTTCTCATTCAATCACAACAGCATCAATAAGCGACATTTTAGTGCACGTCCCTAAATCATTTTCGCTATTTTATCATGCGCTAATAAGTATCTAAAATGGGATATTTCCTTTGGCAAACATTTTTGACGCTATCTTCTCAGCGAATAATATGGAATGTAATTCTACATGGAAAAATGTCAATCTACAAAATTGAGTTGGAATTCATTATAGTTGAAAATGCTGGAAAGTGGAAAGAGGAAATGACTTTGATTGAGCCAATTTATTCGTTTGATGAGCTGGGGTAAATTAGGACATTTTTATATAATATTCAAATTAGTTTTTTCAACGTCATCACACAGCCTAAACGTTTTTACATCAATTGACAAAAAGATGTAAAGACGTGGAAGATATAAATCAATTTGAAAGTTAGCTTAAATTATCATTTATAATGAGGGAAACTTCAAAATCTAATGAAGCTATTTCATATTTGAGAGCGCATAGTGATGTTGTTTTTTATATAAATTTTGCTGCTTTATTATTATGTTGTTTATAGGGTGACTACACTTCATCAAAATACTACCCAATTATCATCCGTTATACTCTGTTGAAGGACATGATCAAAGAAGTGACACACAACCCTGATTATATGGAAGTTCGACATGAACACACAATGAGCAGTATCGGGGCAGCAGCATCTTCCTCGTGAAACGAACGGGAAAATGGACGAAAATAAAACCAGAAGAATGTCCATATTGTGGATGATTTTCCTGATTTTCACAGTAAATAATTTGACGACTTTCCGGTATAAAATCCAACTTATTATTATCATTAAAAATCTTGGCCAGTGTCTAGTAGTTTTCATGTATTAGTTATTACGTAAGCGTCACGAGTGATGGAATCAGCAAGCATCCACGGTTTGGAACTCCATTGTGTCATAGTTCGTCATATTAGAGAAATCACAATCGACAAAGATATTGAATCTAATACCACAACCGAGAAACATTGTGTTGTGCATTGCATGTGATATTCTAAAGAAAGAGATGCAGCGTGATTTTTAGACTTTCTAGTTACATGCAAGTGACACTAACTGATTAATTATTTGTGGCTCAGAAAGGATGAACTCCGTGAAATTGTTTTGCCGACACATTTTATTTGCATATGCTTGAGATGTTTTCCGAATCATGACTAAAACGGAGTTTATTGTACGCTTTAAAAACTTTAAATTTAATTATTGATGAAATTCGGTACGTTATTTACACGTAAATTTTGTAAAAGTAAATAAATAACTACTTTATTATTCAATTTTATCTACACAAGATGTATAGTTAGTTACATGGAAAAAATTTCCTTAGACCCTAGCTCCAATGTTTTGCCAAACTGTTTTTTTTCTGTGGAAATATTCCGAAAAAATAGAACTACAAATCCATATGAGGTTAAGTTTATAATCCTCCGGTTATCGTAAGTTGTTTTATTTCCTTCAACTCGATTTCACTTTTTCAACTACGAATTTATATGTAGACTCAGGATTGAAAATAGAAATTCGCGGCGTTACCAAGATTAAGGTATAAAAAGTAAAGAAACCTAATATACATTCATTTTCTCGCTCCACAAAGCACTATCGTATTTAAACATTTTCCATTATTTTCATACATCATGCAGTAAAATCGTCATTAACCAAACGAAATGACTTTTTGCAAATAAATCTTATTTCATCATATCCACTTCTCATATCCATATTATGCTCCGTTTTCTGCTCTTTTGTACGTTGATTGATAGTATTCATATTCATTTTAATATGATTATGATTACTTGGATTCATAATGGATGGCTATAAAATTCCTAGTATATGATTTATGGATAGTCAAGTAAATTCAATCGGTTAATTTGCTTTGATGATCAACATTTACTTGGAATAAACTTTGTCTTACAATAACAGTTGAAGGTAAGAACTAGTATTTAGTGTGGAGGCAAGAGTGAGATTTATACGGACAAAATTTTGCAGACATTATAAGTATATCCTTCTCACAGAAAACAGAGCTGATTATACATCAGGAGATGGAGAAAGTTATTGTTAAAACTTTCCAAATACTGTATATAGTGCTTATATACTCAAAAGAGTGTGAGTAGCGGGACCCTCAGTAGTTTATGAGGATCGGCTGAATTCACTTAATATCGAAACCTACATTATTTTAAATTTGACCTAATACCGTACCTTTAATAATAAATAGTGTATGAAATCTACTCAAAGAATATATCTACTCACTCAAACTCACCTTTAATTTTTGTTCATTTATATATTTCATACGATAAAGGTTCAACTCGTTAGACTTAAAATGTGATTCTAAGATCCAAGGATCAAAACCAAATGATTACTCTTATGGATTCCAAAAATGAAGCCAGAAACATAAGTTAAACCTGTTCATCTAGTGTATAATGCTGTAAATGTACTGTTTACCAAGTTATTAACAACATGACTTATTAAAAATGCTGTTTATATGATCTTATTTCAGGGATTTCGAAACCAACAATTCCAAGTTCATGTAAATTTATTGAGCTTATTTTTTATGAAAGCAAAAGCATGTAACCAACCGGCTATGAATGACTATTATGCAATTTTGACTTTTAAATTATCCTTATACTCTTTGGCTTAAATGGGTTTTATTGTATGTTAATTATGATCTCCAGAGCAGTGTTACATAATACATACAAAGTTATATCAATATCAATACAAAACTGGGTAGTGCTTTCACGTTATCTTTTAAGATTCCGTATTTACTGATTGCTTTGCTTTCTACTCCTACGTTGCTTCAAGCTGGACACGATGTCTTGATTTATGTGTTATGTTAATAAAAATTAGAAATAACTTACACTTACGATATATTTTGGGTACAGAATGACGATTTGAAAAAGTATGTAATGTCATATAGATTATGTATTTAAGAAACGAGACTGCAAATATCCTATTATATTGGGCTATAAAAGCCTGGGGAATTGTTATTAGAACTCTTCCTTGCTCTTTTAATTACTTATTTAGAGACTTTGCTCTTGCTCTATATTTGTATGATCTGTGTATTTTGAGTAAAGTAGATTTTATTTTCTGCTCAAATTGGCTTATAAAGTATCTGATCACTGATCAGTTTTTCTACCTTCTCCGTTGTGTTCCACTGAGGCATACCAAATAAATAAAGGCATTACAGCGATGATTATGGTGTATGGTGATGATTGCTTAGCATATTCATGAATACAAATTTTAGGTAAACTTTCCAACGCATGGCGGAAAGCTCAGCCTCAAACCGTTTTAATTTTTCAACTTAGTTGAACGCATAAATGTTCAAAAAGAATATTTTTATTGGCTATACTTAGAATTTTCAGATAAAATTTGGTGTTGTGTTAATATAATTGAAAAAATATCAAAATATGTTGAAAATAACTTACTTGTAATCAAGTAATTTGTAGATTTCGAGATTGAAAACGGCCGTCTGAAGTTTGTATTTATCAACATGCTTATAGTGAGTGAGACCCTACCGATACTGGAACTATAATACTAGGGGAAACGACAACGACAATCTAAAATGCTAAGAACGAAATAAAGAAGGTACAATAAATTAGTGTTTCCAACTCAAGACGGATATTTCAGTGCTGCATCTTTCCAAAATATTTTATGGCTGAACCCTTAAACTTAAGCAATTTAGTAATCGACTTGATTTTTAAAACCAAATACTATTTAGATTTGGTGATAGGACAATTGGAAGATATTATTTTATTTCTTTTAAATTTTAACTCCGTACGATTTTCCAAATAGCAAATTGTCGGACCTTAATGAGCTGCAACATCTTATTGTTAGGAGCTAAACACGTTGACAATCTAAAAATACCTATCTGTAGTTTTTTCAAATTACGATTTATATGCGCTGCAAACGCAAATAGAAATAATATTTTATTGCCGAATGAAATGAAACACAATGAAATTTTTCTGTGAGGGTTTTCAAAACAATTCATTAGCACATAAATCATGAATATATTATATATTAAAAAGAAATTGAAAATTATGGGTAGTAAAATACAAAATATATAGTATAAACTCGAGTTCTAATTCTTACCATTCAAAATTTAATTTTATCTGAGAAACCATGTGAGATATACATAAAGGTAATTGAAATGCTGGTTATTGAACAATAGCATTGATTCATCAAAACTTATGACTAAAAAGATGAATGTATAAAATGTAACTAAATGACAATTTAGAGTGTACATAATGTCAAAAGTTTGCATAAACTTCTATTAATACCCTGGGACTGGGAGTAAAAAATATAAATATATATTGATAAGAATTTCTTGCCGTTTCACCAGCAAGTAAATACGTCCTATATAAAATGCAAACTTTCTTTTTGACCTGGACTTACCTATCAATGAACCTTCAAGCACATAATTGTACTGCTCCGGTTTTCGGGACTACACTACACAGTGTTAGTCCTATCTCCGTTTTATTTTTACCGTTGGACATTGTTCAATGTGTACCGTGTAATGTTATGTAATCGTTTGTGTATCATATATTGGAGGCTCCTACATCTCGATTCAGGGGCGCGTTACTAATACAGGCAGACATGTTAAAAAATGCAGCCGATAGACACTTAACAGAAAGTGTTAAAGTATAATTGATAGGCATACAAAACAGGACAGGCTTATCAATAATATATCTCAATGTATTTAAACCCCAAAAAAATCAACCTGCATGTATATATTTTTCATAAGAGCTTATATGATATTGTCGGATGCAATCCACCAAAGTTCTTGTGTACAAAATAGGAAGGTCGAGCTGCAGATCCAATGTATTATTCATGTGGGTGACCTGCCTGTCTGTAGCAATGGGTTTTTAAGTTTGAGTGAAAGTAGAATCGAGCGTGATAGTTGGTTTCAATCAGCAAACGAGCAAAAACCTCACCACGTTGTTTATCAACAACATCAAAGCTGATGTGTATATAAAATATGGACCTGTGACCAATTGAATCTGTAATTGCTTAATGCGCATAAATTATATTACGGAATGCATGTATATAATTATAATGGTAGTAACAAGATAGAGGTAAATACTATAAGAGAGGATAATTTCGTTGAGCTATTAATGAAGTGTTAGAAAATTGGACGTATTATCGTAGCGCATATATGTTCAAATACAAACAGAAAATAACTTTAATTTAATTTTAAGTGCAAGTGAAAGGATTATTCAATGTCAAAGATGCCATGTCATCTTTAATAAAAAAAAAGGAATTATAGCGACACTGATTATAATGTATTTTATATCTTTAAAGATTACAAATAACAAATAAAGGCTTTTATCAAATATGTAATGCTACTAATGTTGACAAGTGATAATATTAATTATGGCAGAAAATCCTAAAGTAGACTTGACTTTTGAAGTAGGAAGTAGTAGTGGTCGACGGATTGATTGGTGGAGCCAGAATTGGTGAATGAATAAAATGGCAAAGTTCAAAATTCACAAAAATTGCATCTTTATTGTCATAACTTATAAGAGATACCTTAAACTCGATTTATTGAGTATAATACTGATATCCATAATTCCATAACCAATTCTTTATTGTATATTTTAAATCAAATGATTATATTTTTATCTAAACTTATTTCGTAGTTCACATTTTAGAGTTTCAACTGGAACTTTGAAATCGTTACTGGTGTGGGTTTCTCCCCATCGTCAAAAACATAAAATTTATATATTTTGTAGAAAGAAAAATATTTTCACTAAACAGACAAGTCATGCCAAACATGACATAGGTGAATCGTTTTTTACACCAAAAGTCCAATCAGAGTACGATTTGACACGTAGATCCTGAATAAAGTGACCACACTGAACCCTATATCGAAATATGAAAAAAAAAAAACGTTTTGACGCTTTTTGACCTATTCCGATCTCGGATTCCAATTTTACCCATGGCGCTTTGACAAAAGTTGACTAAAATTGACTCCTATATGCAATAAAATTTTGTTGACACTTTTTGACCTCCGGTGACTTTTGGGGCTCGATTTGACATGGGGTGTCTTGACCAACGTTGATCAGCATTGACCCTCCTATCGAAATATGCAATAAAACAATTTTGCCCATGAGTCAACATGGGACCTTGTCTGACCTGCTGTCCCCGATTGGGTTGACCCAGAGAGCTGAGCTCTTGACATAATAAGTCTATATACCAAGTTTGAAGTTATTTGGTCAAACGGTTGAAGAGTCAGACAAACAAACAAACGAATCGCATAAACTACGATGATTAGATTTATGATTTATCTAGGTAATAAATATTCAGGTTCGGTTGTAGTAAGTCAAGTTGTTAACATTAAAAAGTAAAAACAGACACTTTTCGAAACTTTATCCTTTCAGTTCGAAGTTAGATCTAGCTTAAAATGTCAACTATTATGGCGACTTGCAAATATTCTTTGTTTGATTGTAATATCTGTAAATTAAAAGCCATGCTTAATATATATACGACATTTATAATAGCTATAAATTGACACAGAATTAGTTATAGTGATGCTGTTAGCTTTCTTTATACATAGGTAATTTCGCCGATTTGCTAGCTTTTAGTGTCAATTTTTGTGGCCAGCATTCAGTTAATTTTTTTCAAAAAGAACAGATACGTTGAGGAACTCTTTATAAATTAAGACAATAAAGCTGAAATATTTGTTGATTTTTAAGTTCGCCGTTTTTTCCTTTCACCAATAATTTAAATTCACAAATCTGGTCTTCATTAATTAATTTATCCTTTCGCCAATTGACTTTCACCAATCTATCCGGACACGGTAGTAGGTACGTACCAAGAAATTTTCCGTATCAAGAAAACCTACGAGACGCCAAAGAAAAAGTTGTGCTACTTTTTATAGTTGTAAGATTTTATGTGTATGCACCCATTATGAATTTACGTATTCATATTTCATAGCTATTCTAATGTTGCGTGTTGCATGACATGACTATAATAAAATATTGATAATTGTGTCTTTGTTTGGGTTTGACCTTCTGGGTGTCGTGCACTACGGAAGTAACGTTACGATAATGAGGAGTATAAATATTGAATATGTGATGGTCATTCCCTGTTTTATTAACTTTCTGGTGTCACGTTCCAGCCCTTTCCTTATATAATGTATATGTCTAATTGCAATTATTGTAAGCTATTTAATGTATTTAATATATTGATATTAAAAGAAAATTGTGATGAGATGTGGAATAATGAGAATAAATGGAAACAAATATTGGAAATTAATATGAATGTATGTATAATAATATTTCATTTGCATCATTATGACATATGACTGCATGAACCGAATGGTGTAAGTTTAGAGTATGAAACAACGGGTGTGGGTGAGTAGAAAGAATTAATTCTGTTCATGATTTAACAATAACACAATTTATTTTAAATGACTCCAATAATCATTCATAGGTAATAATAAATTTCGTACTTCGTGGTACAAGATAGTCAGAATCTTTTCCATCCCTATATATTTACTTATGGTTATTTTTTGTAGTAGCATAAATGTGTGATATTGCTATATAAATCCCTTACTTAGAATACTAATCTATGTAAATCATTTTCAATCTAGAACTACACAGCAGGATACTGATAATATTCATTCTTATATATGTATTTACAATAAGTATGCATCAGACAAATTACCTTTCATTTTAATGGTGTGGCATTAATTTTTAAAATAAACTTAACCAAGTCTGCAGTTTATATTACCTTCTCCACAATATCGAACATTTCAGAGACATTTCATTGGATTGTGTCCTGATTTACTCAAGCACGAAGCAGTATTATACCCTTTATTTTATAACATCGCAATCGCAACTTGTCATAAAACCTAATTATTAATCAAGAGCATCTTGGAAAGGCTGCAGCTCAAGTGGTACAATTAAAATTGGTGCCCAAGATTTTTCTTTGCACCTATCATCCGAGAGGATCACTTATTCAGCTAAATAAAGTATTACCATTTAGGCATTTAACTATGCTTTTCGTTGAAAAATTTGTATACCGAGGAAAGCAGACATTTTGTTCATCATCCACCATCTTGGTTGCAAATATTATGGTATCATGTATGTAATGTATTTAGGTATGTACGTGGAAAATCATTAAAAGTATGTTCGTTGGAAATGCGGTAAGCGACGATCTGCATATAAAGTTGGATGATTCAAAGACAGCGCCCCAGACTTCAAAACGGGAAGCTTTCTGTTTTCACTAGTCAAAATCTTTTTTAATATTTTACTGTGCAATAGAATAGATATACAGTTATTAGATATTATTTAACATGTTCTTTTTTTAAATATCGCGTACGATCTATTTGTGTGGCTGTAGTCATTTGCCTAACAAGCTTGTATTGGATCCCTTTATCTTTAGCTAACATTATTTCACTTTTATTGTTATATTAGTAGAATATCAGCAAAAAAGCAGGGAAAATATCGAGCTGCTGGATATTTCATAAAAAACAAGCTTATATACACAGGTCT
>JAQFYG010004310.1:0-11192 GCA_034694325.1 Entomobrya corticalis | reverse complement strand
CACTGTCCTCTCAAACCAACTGATGTGGATAGTGGATTTTTAGGGCTAGCTGGAAATGCTTCTTTAATGCACTCAAAATATTTCTAAAAAATCTCAACAGAGACAAGGAGCACGGGCATGACAGACCATGTATCATTAAAGTGCTCATCTCATCCTCCTCCACCACTCTAGCTACCATATGGTGATGGCTACACTCATTTCTTTATGATCTTTCTGTAAAACTCGAATTCTCATGAAACATTTTTTATCCCCATTCCTCCTTCCCTTTTTCATCCACCATCATACCATCATCATCATATCCATACGACATGAAAAAAAGAGATGGCAGACAGGGAGAGTGAAATAGTGAAAAAAGAAGAAAATGCTGAGCTACTTTGCAGATGTTGTCATGAGACGTGAGTGTGATGTGACTGATCAGACCACGAATGGGGAAAGACGTTTTCCTCTTCACTTTTCTTTCTCTTTTTCCTCACACAACTCATCACGTGAATTAGAGTAGACATGTAATGGCTTCTGCTTTCCCTCTCTTGCTTCCCTCCTCACACTCATACTTTCTCCAGTTCTCTTTTTGCCTTACAATCATATCCATATACAGGTTCATGCCCTGCCAAAGTGAAGGAAGAAAAAAGTAGTTTTAGTGGCAGATGCACTTATGTTTTACGTACTAATGCAAAGGTATTACAAAACAAGTACACTGGGATCACCGCACTATCATCATTAGTTTTGTTGTAAGAATAAAGTATAAGCAGCTCTTTACTCCATCCCACAACCATCATCAACATATAATATCCCTTGTGTTGTGCTCGTTCGTGCTGTTTTCACTTTTGTCTGCGGTTCTAAAGGAGTGTGTGATGTTGACCAGAAGTGTCAGAATTCGCACGGCACCACATATCAACCAATGATTACTTGAGAAAACTTGCATTAAACTTTATGTATTTTATATATTCTTCACAATATAATATTGATATTTATATAGGTAGTATGCTCTTATATTGCTTTTAGTTAAAACGTGCTGCACTTTTAGTATAGAGAAAATACTTCAGCTCGGCTTAGAAATGCCTAGAAATTTAATGTTGCGTGTATTATATACGTAAAAGTACCTCGTTGCTTACTTTAGTATAAAAGCATAAAACTTTCAAAAATAGTACGTCGAAACTAGCATACGACATTTCATCCGGCCTTTCCAGACTGCACGTACGCTTACTTTGCGTCCAAAAGTCAAACATATTGAAATTGTCATTTTCTTTTTCACAAGTCGATCAAAAATAGTCGTTTCGTTATCTTTTAAAAAGGAAAGAAAACCTATTTGCCGTATATTCAAAGATAAGGATTGTACATGCTTATATGTATAATAAACTAGGTATGCTGTCTGTTTATATCATATATCTTTTTGCTTATTATGTGTTAATTTATTTTGCTAGTGACAAAAGCCAGAAATATATTTAACTTTTAAATGATCAGATCGATCAGATCCTAAATGTAAGATGTTGGTGACGCATATTTTTAGCCTAAAACTCCAACTAAAACGGTTCGGAACCACTATAATGTTTTGAAAACTTTTTGTGGGATAAATGTACACGTTTCTCCAAATAAAAAATCAGTTTCCGACGCTGTCAACTATGTAAATATTATTTCATTTCTTTTATCTCTTTTTTCACCATAATTATCATCAACCGTAGGTTCCCTGCTTCGCCTCTTTCCACATTCTCCTCTTTCTTAATGCAAATCAAACTTTGTTGCAAAACTTTTAAATTACACTATTCCACAATTTTCCGCTTCTAAAATGAAGTGTAAAATGACGAAAGAGATAACGTTTAATATTCGAGGGAAGTGAACAGTCGGGCGCCTTTCATCAGCAGCACCAATGACAATGGCGAATGAGATATATGTATAAAGGTGTTTTTTCCCAACCTGACATGTTGCGCTAACAGAGATGCATGTATTTCTCGAAAATGTAAAATATCCACTTTAATGCGATGTTGAGATGTTTGCTTTTCACATGGCAGATAAATTAAAACAACGAGTCAAGGCAGATAGACGGGAGACGAAAGCACGACTTGATGTGATATAAAATGAACATGAATATGGGTATGAAACATAACAAAGCAAGATACATGAAATGTTGAAAATGGAACTTATAAATGTGTGCCTTCACCCTTTAACAAATGATTGTTATTACAACAATACGCCTGTCCTCCTTACTCCAACTTAAAGTTTTCTCTGCTTGATATATAACACTTATATGAACAATATAATACATTAAGCTGAATAAGACTGGATTGTTTGACGCTGACTGAATAAAATGCACCTGGTGAAGAAATGGCAAAGAATATATCAACCCTCACTCTTGTTGTTTCTTGAAATGTTCTATTTAGTTGTCGACGAATAAATAGACTTTATACCACTGCCAGAAATATATCTACCTACTGAAGTATATGTATATCTAAATGTGTATAATAATATGTCTTTACTTTTTCATCCTCTCTCCACTTTTCTCTTTTACTTAAAGGCACCATTGTGTAATTCCGGGAGCGTACCTTCTTAATAGAAAGAGAAATCGCAAAGAAAAGGAATAATACGGAATTGAGAATGAGAGAGTAACGTCAACGTAAGATGATCTCATTGATCACTTAAGAATGCTCCTGTCACGTCTTACTATTACGTAAAGCATTGAATCCATCTATTCAACACTTTTTTGTATTGTACGAAGACAACGAGCCAAGCCATTTTCTCATTCTTTTCTCACGCATCAAGGCTGTAGTAGTAGCAGTGGTGTTTAGCTATCACACAGTCACAATAAATAGAGGACACCAAACTATAATATTATAGTAGTTTTTTTGCAGCACCAGCAGCAATCATCTCGTTTTGTGTTCTATTCTCACACCATCATCACCACTGCCACACTAAAAGATATTTATATTTGGGCACACATGAAGAGAAGAGGAAAAGTGAAAAGAAGTTGAGAGAGAGAGAAAAAGAAAGAGAGAATCACAAGGAAAAATCTTGTGTGCAAAAAGGACGGAAATGACAAGAGGAAAAGGAAACTACAGAATACTCCACCTACCTATCAATCTTTGGAAGAAGCTAAAACACCTCGACAAGTAGATATTATGCTTGCTCTGTTGGGGATGAGTGTGTGCTTGTGTTCTCGGTATATTATTACGTTTCCCTTTCTCCTCTTGTGGATAACTCGACGATGGATATTAGGTGATATTTTTTTCTTTTTCTTAAAGAAAGAGAAAGTCCCTGAGTAGTTTGTGAGTTAAGACTATTCTCAACTGTGATAATGCCATCATCATAAGAGTAAAGAAGGAGGATAGAAAAGAATAAAAGTTTCATAAAAATGAGCATGTATGTGTGTACATTTGTTATAGAAAAGAGGAATCTATAAAAAGGACAATGATAAAGATATGCTGATGATGACGATGGCAGTAACCTATGAAGCTTTGCAATCGTCTGTTTTGATGATCAGCTTATATATATTTAGTTAAGCTGTTGGAGAAGAAAAGAGAGGAAAAACCTGAGAAGTGGAATAATATTCTGATAAAAATAAACCTACTCCCAAATTGAGAATGGGAAATAGTTGAGGACACAATACTTTCCTTTTTATCATTCTATACACACACAAAGAAGGCAGACTTACAGATAGATACCCGTAAAGCGGGATAATACAGTTTATGTATGTCTATATTCACGTGTGTACATTAAGAACAAAGAGTTGTAGTTCAACTTTTTTTCTGTGCAGAGAAAAAAATGTACCTACATGAACAAAATTATGGAGTGTCTTCATACTACAGTACAGTTGTAAATGGTAGTAGTGATGCGGATTCGCTTTTTTGCACGACTTTAATCCAATCGAAAACGATTATGAAGAAAAAGAAAAGAATGAAGAGATTCTAGATGGAATACGTGGCCGGCCTATCTAACGATTGTCATCATCAGTAGCGGAAGCGGGCAAAAAGACAGTTTTTATATTGCGACCGCACACTATAAAAATATGTTGCTCCCGTTCACATCTCCAATTTCTCGACTTACTTTCCTGTCCTTTTTTTTACTGTTGGCACTGCCACCTCCACCACCATCATCATCACTGCTGCAGTATAATAGTGAGTGTGTCATAGTCAGACAGAGAGAAGAAAAACTTGACTAGGTGACTGGCTACCTGGTTCTCTATTTTTCTCAAGAATAATAACATGAAGGAGGAGATATAGTTAAGTAAGTAAGCCTGGAAGAAAAGGACTAAAAGAGCTTTCACTTCCTTCCTATCGCCTTTTTTCCCCTTATTTTTCTTAACTTTCTCTGCACAAAAATTCCTCACCGTCATCAGATGGAGGGAAGCTTATAAATGTTTGGAATAGATAGAGAGACAGAAGCAAGTGTCTTCTTTTTTCTGTCGAAGACTAACGGCATTGGTGATGCCACACACACATGCATGCCTCCACATAATAATAATATCCTCGACTCGTAAAGGTAAAAAAAATTGGACGAAAAATATAGTGATCTCACAAGACAAGTAGCAGTTAGGGTCGAATAGCGATATGTCTACTATATGCAACGTGTTTACTGCACTATGCTGGAAAAGTTGTTCTACTTCTCTTTTACACACGTGTCTCCTTCTACTAAATATGATATATGGATAGATATACATAAACATAGGCGTTCTTCATACACAACCTTGTTTTTTGTCTATTGAACAACTTTTCTCTCTGCAGTTTATTTGAGTCGCCGCCAGATTAAATGGCATAGACTTTCTCCTGTTCAAAGACTGCTTGCCACTTTCTCTATAAAGTTGGTCTTGTTTAGAATAGAAATATGTACGGAGAGGAAGACCATGAGCTTTATTATATAAAATCCAATAAGCTTCTTTGTGCATTACTTTGTGTATACGTGTGTGTGTGTATGTAGCTTTTATTATTAAAAAAGAATAGTAATATAATATACTCGATGAAGAGGGTAGGTAGAAGGTGTATTCTACTGGGCTTAACTGAAAGATTAGGGTGAAAACAACCTAAAACTAACCACACTCACTGGAAAAGCTGTATAATATACACACGAACGGCGCATAAACCGTATTAGGCATGCAAAAAAGTGTACACTATAACTACTAAGTATAGTAATATTGTACGCAGTTTGCTAGTAAAATAAGCGTTTTCCCTTTTTCGTAAAGGCATCCAAAACGGAGAGAAAAGTCGAGTGTAGTGGTGGCACAAGCAGTAAAAAGAGACGACGAGCACATGACGTATGACTCAGGAAATTACTTTTTAATCCCGTCATCTTTAGTAAAACCGTGACTCAAACTCTTTTCTTTTCCATGGAACTTCCACTACTACCTATACTTTTGTAGACGTCTTCCTCTTCGTCGTTGTCCTCATTGCATTGCAAACACTGAGAAATTTTACTTTCGTTTTCAGTACTTACATACCTATCGAGGTATTTTATTCACACCGTTTTACCGCTAACACTAAACACCATCATGCATGCCGCGAAAGATGTAAGATTGAGAGCAATGTGATATGATAATAATAATGTGTTTCATATAACTTCAATGCATATAAAAACAAGGATAAAGCTAGTGAACAGAAACTCATTTTATGGGCACGACATTTTTAACACGAGCCATTGTGTGCATCAGGTATGTCCTTTAAAATACAGTTAACTATTCTTTGAGAAATTACTTTCTATTCCTAGACAGGGCATTCTTTTCAAGTTATATAACTAATGTTGCTTATACATAATAAATACTATATCGGCTAAATATTTACATGATTAGAAATTCTGCTAACTTATACAATTTGAATATAGAGTTACGTACGTAATAATAATATTATCTCTACTTGTAATTATTATATATAAATAGTATAAGATCTTGAAATATATACTATAACACAAGCTTGTTTACTGATGGTGGTAATGAGAGTAAGCTTCTTCATTTATTAGTTATTATAACCTTAATATCATAAATAGGATCGTCATCCCATCCCTAAAGATATACGAGCTTTATGTGAGGTCATATTATATGTAATACTGACTACATGTTATATCTATAAGAATTTAATGTATTAAGGTCTTATGTTAAGGTATTTCAGGAATTTTTGATTAAGCTTTTACCACATGATAACATTAAGCTCTATGATAATATACGTTTACAGTATACTATACTAGCTACAATGGGAAGTTATGTATATAACCTGAAACAGGGCAGACTCATGACCGGAAAAATCAAACAGTGTGTGTTTAGGGAGCGACAATGCGTAAACGGGAAAACCGGTTAAGGTTTAGAACATCCTGTTATTATTAGGAAAAACTTTCACCTCCCTTCCATTATGAATAGCGATTGATGAAACTTAAGGCTTCCTTATTTCTCGACACACAGCATACGGAACTTTTTTTATCGACAGAGTTTTGCCAACATGTAAACAGGTATATTTCCACATTTCACCTCTTCCAGCCTATTTCTTCCAGAATGTGTAAAAACGTTATGTACGGCAAAGTTTTCCTTTGTAGAATTTTAGCTGCAGTTTATAGAGAGAAGAACTCGTTAAAATCCTGATGTCTAATGATTAACGAGCACATACTTTCTTCTTGAACAAAGACGTTTGTTAACGATACTTTTAAAAGGATATTTGTACACGAATAGGTAATAGGCACGTGTACTAAATGAATAGTAAGTTACACAAATGTTGAATAATAATGTACAAACTATTTTGGAATTTTCCTTGAGAAAAGTTAATAATAATATGGTCCAAAATTATAAGAGTATCGACTTACCAATTCTTGAGATATGGAATACCTTTATCTGCTTTTAAGGAGGTTTATGATCTTACGTAAAATCTTATGGTGTGATCACAGAATGTTTACAGGAAAAACAGAAAAACAACTGTGTGGGCTGCATTGAATACATGTACAGCTACCCACACTACTACTCGGCCAGTTAATAAGATCATTCAGATCTGTTGTTGATTACGTATTGACGAACGGTCGAAGAAACTCCTATTTTTAGAAAAAAATAATGAATTTCAATTTCGAACCTTCATAAAAGCTAAAAGGACTCAAGCTGTGTACTGTATTTTTGCATAGCTTTGATGTATGATTACAGGTGTACCTTACACAACAGCTTGTTAAAAGCTAAGAAAGTTGAGATTTATTATAAAAGAGCTTTTCATTTGTGATAAAATAATGATGTTTTTTTTCGTTCTTATTTAATCTCGATTCTCTATGAATTTAGAAATCAGAATAATAATAATTGTTCATAATATGTTGTTATATTCAAAATACAAATAATGCCTAGAAGGAAAATATTAATGATATAGTCTACGTTCATAAATATATATATAGAGAAAGTCCTTGTCAAAAGTCACAACGCCTACTTTATCATATCATTTGATTCTTTCTTCTGGATCTCTGTAAACCCAAGGAAAACTCTCAAGTCACAATAATCAATTTGAAAGACTCAGCTTTTCTATTTACTTGCTCAACAAAAAAGAGTTGGAGTTAGTTGGAGAGGACCATTCTCACGACTTTTAATAAAGAAAATTTATTGGAAAAGAAAACAAAAAAATATATAAAGTAGAAAATAGAAAGTTTGATCGGATTTATTTTTCATAAGTGCCTCGATAATACTAGATACTAGTTTGTATCTACACAGCACATATTCATATATATTGATGCTCATACAATAATCTTTCTTATTCAATCTAAAACTCTTTCCCAAATTGATATATTATGAAGGATAAATATGTGCTGTTCTCAATCCAACAAAACTCTGATTTTCTTTCCGCTGTATATTTATCCAAGCAATCTCTATTGAGAAATGTTCTATAAACAGAGACCGAATACAATTCTGCTGGTGCTATATGATGGTATAATGGAAAGCATTGTATTTGTACTCTTACTTGTACCCACTACTACCGACCAACGAGAATATGGCATCATCATCACCAACACCAGCATATACATTCTACATACTCCCACGTCTCGAGCGCTTTTTTGCTCAGCTTTTCTTTCCTTTAAGATATTATCTTGAAAGCTCTTATGTTTTACTTTTTTTGTTATAGTGCTCCGGTTTGTTGTGTTGTTGCTCCGGCGTTATTTCTACTTTCTATTTACAATTTACTACATACAATGCATACAACAGCAGAGTTTGTGTTGATACCTCTCGTGTGTTTACCTACTCAATAATTCAATATGTTGCACTGGAGAGAGAGAGACAGAGAGACTATAATAATATACAAACTCACAATCAGTATGTGCACACATTATAACAGGGGGAAAGGAATGCCTGAAGAAGAACAGAGCAAAAGAGAGAGAGAGAGAAAAAAAAAAGAGAGAAGAGATGGCTGACGATAAAACAAAGACTGAGCTTGAGATCAATAGGAAGAGAAATGTGCTGAGACTTGGGACTCCTTTCCTTTTTTCATCTTTTTCTTCTTCGGCTTTGTGTTGTTCCTCCTCTCTTAAAGGCGAATCTATCGAGAGAGAATCTATCCTACAAAAAGAGAGAAAGAAAGAGCGTGTCCTTTCTTTTCTCTTTTATAACATCATGCTTTCCTTGTACTTTTCCTTTCTTCTTAGGTACTTGCCTTGTCTTTTCTATTCCCGCAGACGGGCATATATACATGCATACATACATATAAAGCTAGTGTGTTCATCGCCCTCTGTTTCCTCTCTCTCTCTCCTTTCCTTTCGCTCTCTTGTGTGCAGCACTAGCAAACACTCCACAAAAAATGAGAAACGCAATGAACTTCTTTTCTCTTTCATCCATCAGAACCAGCAGCGGCAGCACTCCAAGGGAATGCAAAGAAAAAAACGGAAAAGTCAAAGAAAGAAAATAAAACAGATTCGTGTGTGTTGCTGATGTTGCTTTCTCTTTGAATATGCCGTTTTTCAATTTGTTACTTTTTTCTCTGTGTAGTGAAGTACATACAAAACGTAAAAACTTTCCTATTACTGCTACATAATATACTTATACAGGCAGATATATATATGATAAATGTACCTATGAACTATTTTGTTGTTCTTGTTAGTTGTTCATCTTCATTTGAAGTGTATCAATCACTATGTATATGCAGGCATTTCTTTTGTAAGCACTGGGGAACTTAATTTTCCTGTTTTTATCATTCATTCTTCTGCAAATGTAGATACAATTTGATAATTGTGTCCATAATACATATAACTAAAGTTTTACGAATGTTATTACAACTGGAAGGGCGGGAAAATGTCGATTGAGATAATAAACATTACATGTCTAAACAAATTGTTATGTAAGGCAACGCCATAAAATTTTGAGTTTGACTTATGTATGCAGACTTTTATACAATAGTAAAAGTTAAAAATATGCTAAAATATATGCATAAACATGATGCAGAAGAATATATATATAAATAGGTTTATCCCCACGTTTAAAAATTTTATTGATAGGAAAATTATATGGCTAATTTTTCATGTTTTGTATGAAATGGAAAATAGCAGTGTCAGCTGTACGGTTCCAAGTTAAATCTTTATGGGCATTGTTAAACGTAGAATTATAGTTTAATAGGTTAAACAGCATAAATTTTCAGCTTCAGCATTATTAAGCCGGTGAATACCCTGTGTTTTTGTATTATTTATGTATACCTATTATGCGTGCATTAGACTCTCTCTTGAAACGGAAAAATTTCACAAACTACCTTCCAAACAGGAAGCTAAAAGGCACATAAAACCTTTAAATGCGTTGCGAGTACATGCACATGCTCGTGAGAGAAAAATAACCAAATAATGGGATCACCGTACAATGACGATGTTTACGAGACAATAAAATTTGACTAATGAAATTGAATATTTTATTATTGTATTTTCAGATAGACAAGGTACACTGGAAAGCGAACCCAAGTCATTCCATCTACTTCTGAGTCAACACACATAATATTGTTTAGGAAATTTTGTAAGCATTTGAGCTTAAACTGGAACGCTTATAGAGGAATACCAAGGTACACGGTGCGTTTTCGTGGATTTTCTCCAAACCAACTTACACACAGCTCGCTCGATATTAGCGAACTGGAAAAGGAACGGAAGGAATTTACAATACAACAGTGAAATAAGTTTCGATATATTCAGTAAAAAACGGTATATGTGATTCTGGACACTTTAATACATATATCTAGACAAGACACTCATCATCCATCCGGTTGGGAACTGTTCGTGGATATCCTAGCTCATCGTTCAGTCGGTAAATGCACAAGTGATAAATTTTGTGAGAGAATAAAGTGAAAGCGGTTTATGTTTCTGTCTGTGCACGCGCTATCAAATCTATATCACGGATAAATACAAGAAAGACGAAAAGAAATATTAATAATAAAAGTGTTCAAAATTTCATGCTGGTATAAAACATACATTTTCGAATTTTCTCCATTTTATCGTGCATCGAAGGATCTAATTTACTTTTTAACGTCAGCACTCTCTTAAATATTGAAAAGAATTTTCGAACAAAAATCGCAGTAATACCAAAAATAATGTAACGGATATTGAAAGACTATTTTCAAGCGTACCAACAGCAATAATCTTGCGCGTTCTATTAGTGCCGGACTTAAATATTTAATGTTATGTGTGATCATTAACAAATAGGGAGAATACAGTAATAGCATTTCTTATTCAATATTTTTACCTACATGTGGATATTTTGTAAGAGAGAAGATTATCCATTAATTCTCTTTTAGTTTTACAAGCTGAATCATCATGGGACAATCTGGTGTAAGTAATTCTTTTTGATTGATACAAAATGCCTGTATATTTACGCATGTGGCTAGTAGTTGTAGTGTAAAAGTCTCTAAATATTATATATTTGTTCTGTAGTATAAATATCGAAGCATTTTAAAAGATATCTATGTAGTTTTTAGCTAATAATATCACTGTTTATTAGGGTGAAGTTATTGTAGAACTTGCGTGATCTTATTTAATTTTTTGATGAAAACATCGATACACTAAGCAGTAGATTGTACATCATATGGCCATCAAAAAGGGCGAGAGGATTAATTAAAAAGTATAATTAATAAAATTGACATGGATTGCTTTTTAGTTTTTAAATTTTTTGTTTACAATAAAACAAAAACTTAATCAATTGAATGAATAATCTATACATGTGCATGAATTTCACTACACATTACATAAATGCTACCTTTTTTGGCTTTGCTATTGAATAATCATTGAATTTTTTAATA
>JAQFYG010004309.1:0-11193 GCA_034694325.1 Entomobrya corticalis | reverse complement strand
CATACTGATGGAGATAAAATAACTTCCACTTGTTACAAATGCGGTTACTTTGAACAAGACACCAATCTCACTACTTTCTTTAGATACAATAAAAACAATTTTATTGAATGGAATCAAGCCGCAAAACAATTTAAACCACCGGAAACTTTTAATGGTAATTTATTTGTGGCAAACTCTCAATGTAACATTTTAGAAAGACTGTATCAATTTCAAAACTGTTCTGGTGGTTCCGAAAAACTACAACCTTGCTTTGGTTTGTTAATTCCCGAACTACCTGAGTGCAAATTTTGTGTTAGAGCAGTAAGAAGTGATCCTGTTCTGGAGGTAAATTTTTCCTTTATTAATGATAAGGACATTAACGAAGATGTATTTCACAAAAAGATTATGGCACCGTTGAATGCTATTAGGATTGCACGTGAAGTTTTGAAAGTTGATTATCCTGAAAGAACTTTATATTTACAAATTAAAAGAGAACCTTATACGGGCGAAGAATTAACTCTGCCCAGTATGTATTGTAACAAAGTTAGGGAAACAATTAGCCAATTTTATGACGCAGTTCTAACGTGGGCTAAAATACATGATTTTCCTGTTGTAGTAGAGGTCTACCATAATCGGACACTAGACTTTGGCAACCCGTTAGCTTGGGAACGCTTGCAATATTTATCGGCTTTTGCATCAGAACAAGTGATAGCGTCGAAACATTTATTTCCTTTATTTGTTCGTAGAAGATATAACCAGTCTAAAGTTTTGGGAAATTGGACCAATGGAGCGTATCCGTGTATTCAGAAAACTGTTAAATTGTCAAAAATTGTATATTCGAATCTTATATTTGACCAATTTTTTGGAATTACATTTAACTTGAATTTACGATTTGGTCAAGTTGACCCCTTGCGAAGTGATGAAATACAAATGCTTTTGCTACTTTCATTTAAAAGATTTCACAAAGTCAATTTAATTATAGAAGAGAAGGAAATTAATGGGTTTGTAGATGTTATTTGTAGTGATTATTTTAGAAGAAATTTAGAACACAATGGGATTAACAGAGGAGCAAAAATATATTTTCAAGTGAAAAACTTTAATTCAATTTCTAAGGAACAATTGACAAATATTACTTTGGCTCTTCGGAAAATTAACTTTGACGTTCAAGTTATGTATCATTTTGACGACATTAAGAACTCAAATGTTAATGCCTTAGGTTTAGTCCATCCAAATTGTGCAAGGTTAGCAGAAAATATTGTAGATGCAAAAGATGAAGATTTAAAGAATATTCTAGAAAAAACCAGTTCCTTGATCTGTGAAACCGAGCAAATCTATGCGATCAACGAGAACGGAAACGACATGCAGAATTATTTGGATTCCCACTTGTACTTGACTAAACTCATTCGTTTATACTTTCCAAACATCACTGAAATTCACTTCCGCTTGAACACTTTATTAGCTGGGAAAAGTTTAGAAGAAGAAACAAATAATCTATTAATGTTACTTTTAGATTTGCAAAACTATGCAAATACATACAAAATTAATTACTTTTTTATTGTTGCTTTTGCTCAAACAAATACAAACTTCACAAGTTTCTGGAAAATCACAGACTACACAAATCTAACTGATCCTTCTGTCTTTCAAGACATAGAAGCGCAATTTTTTGGGAAGGATACATGGACGCCAGAAATAAAATGTTTTCCGAGAATCGAACAAAAATCTACAACTGCACCAAATACTGGACAAATGGCACCTGTACCCAATCAAATGATACTAGAAAATGGTCAACCGACACCCAAATACGGTGAAATCACGCCAAAAACTGAACACATGGGAAGAATAAATGGTCAAACGACGCCAGCCTTCTATCCATGGACGCCAAAATATGTTCCAGTGACACTAAAAGATGTTCCAGTGACACTTAAAGATGTTTCGGTGACACAAAAGTACGTTCCAACGACACCAGAATATGTCCAAACGACGCAAAAATATGATCGACTAATGCAAAAACATGATCAATCGACGCCCAACTATGATCATTCGAAGCCAAAACATTCTACAGAAGCTAATTCGGAAATCTTTGAATTGCCATCTCAAGCATTTTATACAATTTGTGCAACCGTAGCCTTACTAGTCATTTTAATAATTGTTCTGTTAATTTGTTCCTGGCGCCGTAGTCAATATTTGACTTCAAAGGAAATCCGAGAGTTTGAGAGAGGACGATTTGAAACTTTGTCAAAAGCTGCAAGTGTGCGGGATGGAAGGAAACTTATCGGAAATATTTTTGATGGGTTGGTATACCAGAAGGATTTTGAAATGACAAAGTATAGTTTAGACTTTAGTACAAAACAGTTTATTGCTAAAGGTTCTTATTCAAAATTATTTCGAGTGAAACTTGAAGGAAGTCGAAACAGTGTTGCTTTAAAAATTCCAAGAAAAAAGTGCCCAAAAGAGATATTCAAAGGGTTATTAAGCGAGGTCAAATTACTTTGTTATATTGGTAACCATAGCAACATTGTTGGTTTTCTGGGTTGTTATAGCAAAGAAATTGGGAAAGGTATTTTATGGATTGTTACGGAATTTTGTGATGGAGGTTCTTTACTGGATTATTTGAAAGATTTGAAAGCCAAAATGGATGTTGAATGGAGTGGTCAAGATTTAGTTAGATTTGCTGGGGAAATTGCTTGTGGTATGGAACATATTGGAAATCAAAATGCGGTTCATGGGGATTTGTGTGCGAAACATGTTTTGTTGGATTGTAATCAAACTTGCAAAATTAGTGGGTTTAGGCTGTCGAGGAAATTGAAAGAGTATCAAAATTATGTACGAAGTGGACAACAAACAAAGATGGCGTGGCAATGGATGGCTCCAGAAGTTTTGAAGAAGCTGGAGTTTTCGAATCAATCGGATGTTTGGAGTTATGGCGTCACTTTATGGGAAATATTTAGTTTGGGTAGAAAAAAAAATATTTCAAAGCAGTTAACTTAAATCGTACATTTATATTTTGTCTAATTTATTATTGTTCAGGGGACAGTCCGTATCCTGGTGTGACCTGGAAATCTGAGTTTGTTAATGACATTGCCAATGGAGTACGTATGAATGCTCCAGCATTTGCAACAAGAGACATGTAATTGATGCTGAAATACTTTTTTTATTTAGATTTATAAATTGGGACTATACATTTAACTTTTAATTTATATTTTGTTGTTAAAATTTAAACAATATATATTAACTTTACAGATACGATGAAATGATAAAGTGCTGGAATGTTCTACCAGATAAAAGACAAACTTTTGCTGAGCTCGTGGAGTATTTTAATGACTTTATGCCACAGAAGCCATTAGAAAAATAAAGGATACAAAATATTTTTTAAACATTTATTACTTACTATTTATATTTATTGTGGAATGTGTATTTGTCACATATATATTTAAACTAAAGTAATTATATTTTAAAAATCTGAGTATAGGCGCCCTCCTGCATTTTGTTTTGTTTAATAAAATTTTAAAATTATGGAAATTTGATGGGTCTAGAATAAGATGTTACGATAATATTTTTAAAAACCAAGCCATTCGGGTTTTAAGGAACATGATATATGCTGCAATTTTACTGAACTTACTTCATGAAATGCTATACATATTTCCCTTTACTGTTGATCTACAAAATATTTTTGAGGAACGTTGAAGATCTTCAAAATCTGTTATACTTTAAAATATATTAGATGAATATATTTATTAGTGTAGAAGCTAATAAACTACTAAGTAAGAACAAAGAAGTGAACCATAAAAAGCGTATTTGGTTTTAAAAAATGTTGAATTTAGGAGAAAATTATTCTCAAATTTGTTTTTATTTCCAAGCAAGTTTAGATTGAAGGAAAATCTTAATTTTATAGAATGTCTGGGAAGCTTAATGAAACAATTTGTGCATTAAATACTGTGAAAACCCGATTTTGGTTGTTTTACAGTGCCCAATAAAATGTTACGGTATTATAATAATATAACTAAACCTCTCCAGAATGCTTGATTTATTTATGTAAAAGACAAAAGTTTTACATCATTTTAAACGAAAAAGGCATAATTGTTTACTAAGCTAGTATTTTGTTTCAATTGTTGATAAAAACACGCTTGTTTGTCTAATTTTATTGTACAATGCTAATATACACCATTTTTTGTTTGCGTACATATAAAACTAAAAACCACTTCAACCGTGATTATTAACTTATGATTCATGATTACCAATCATATCCTCATACACATCAAAGGTTGACGCATAATTAAAAGATTGCCTTACATACTATTTACGCAAGTTAAGTAAATGTAAACAAGGAAAATATTTCAAAAAATTAACAAACTTTATTGTGAAAGTGCGTCAGCAATATCAAAAAATCTCTGCTGACACATATAATTTCCAAAGAAACATCTATGCTAACAATTGATAAGTACTGGCAGTATTAAAAAGTAAGGAAAGTCGGAAAAAATATAAAAAGATTAGAAAGATTGAAGAGTCAAATGTAAATGTAATTTTGCAGTACAAGGACAACAATACACTATAGTGCATACTGTAATAATATAACGCTAATTAGGAATGCTTAAATAACTCCTGCGACAATTTTGAAAAGTTTTCCTGTTGCATATCAATTTGATAAAAAGACTACTTTTGTCGTTCAATCTGTCATGCAGGAAAAACAGGAAAAAGCATGACTCATTTTTGTCTCTATTGTGTAGTCTGAAGCTGTTGGCTCGTGAATAATGGTATAATCTCATAAATTTGCATGAAGCTTGTCGAAGTCTCGCTAATTCTTTTGCGAAACCACGTACATACTTATCAGCCAGTCAATATCAACCACTTCAGCGTAGAGAATTTGTACTTTAAAACGTTGCTAATTTTTATATTCCGTTTTAGTCAGTCAGATTAAATGTAACGTGGAAGTGAGGTTTAAGCTGACAACAAAATACTGTTTTAAATTATGTGAAATAAAAGACGTTTGGCATTATTTAGTTTAAAAACTAAACTAAACTAAATAAAACTTTAGTTCTAACATAATAGTAATTAGTGAACTAGTAAATGTTGAAATATTAATCCATTTAATATGGGATAGTTTTTAACTAACAATCAAAGTCGATATAAAAAGCAACATGGAGATTCTTTTTCACTGAAAATCAGCAATCAGGTAATTACTCAATAAATTTGCTTAATAAATAACATACTACCATGTCAAATTTGAAGTATTTTTCCGTAAAACTTTTTACAAGTGCAGAAAAGCATATTGGCGGTTACATAATATATAATTGGAGCATTAAAGAGTTATGTTAATACATGATATGTATATCATATATCACTTTTGACTACAAATTATGTTGTGTCACTTTTGCTTTTGAACATTTTGCTTGTTTTTAACCATATTTTGTCATATTGTTGCATTTCAATTTCAAAACTTCATATCAGTTCAGCTACACTTTACTATGGATTCTGAAACGGGAAAGCAACTTTTTGCTAGTCATAAGGTCACTCCAAATGACCTAGTCAACCACTTATTTCTTCCCAAGAGGCTACCACAAGAAGAAGAGAGTAACATTTCCAATATTGAGCAAGCCATACTGGAATATCTTGACCTTGATCAAATTGCAAGTACATATTCCCCCAATTCCAAAAGTACCTTGAACACTTGGACAAAACTACAAAAAGGAGAGACAAGTTTAGACAAAAATTTAACAAGCCTCAAGACCGGGGAAAGTGCTTGTCTCTATATTCGAATGCAAAATTGTACAATTCTCTTTACAAAATTTGACGAAAAACACATGCGAGTAATTACATTTCGAGCATCACTCCCAAACGAAAAGATAACTGGAACAATTGGCTCTTTGATAATTATCTATCCCGAAACTGTTCATGTTGTTCCAATTTCATCTTTACTTTTGTCATCATGCCTTTCCGAACAACTGGAGAATCTTGCCAAAAATATTTGTCCAATTGCGATGCCAACATCAATGAAAGCTGGAAGGGAATATCCAGAAATCAGGGATGTGTCGAACCCTTTCATGGTATCCGAATTCCTGATAGATTTACTGTGTCCTGTTGAAATCAGTTCAATTGGGGAAGCAGTGGACATGAAGAAAATCCAAATCAAGAAAAAACTAAGAGATCAGGTAAATTGGTATAATTCCCTGTTACCATTCCGGCGTTCTGGATTATGGATGTCTGCCAAGGTCATCCTAAGGTTAAGTCTTCAAGAAGAAATGAACACTGAATTGGAGGCATCAGTCATGTATAAAGTTATTATTCTGGAATTGCTGACATCTGTGGGGATGAACTACGCGAATTCAAATGAGGTTTCTTGGGATGTGATTGCGCAAATCATGCAAAAATTGGCGAGGCGTGCCAAAAAATTGTCAGAAATGAAGACGACTGGAAATAGAGATCTTGATTTACAGAAGCAACAGACTTTGGAAAAAACATGGTCCACAATTGACAAAATTCACGAATTGGTATCCAAAGAATGGGAGTCTACTATTAAGGCAGTAGATGATTCGTTAGAAATAACGCCAATTCATCGCAGTCCTCAGGACTGGCTTCAAGACTGCATTCATCAAATGAGCGAATTGTCAAGCTATTTAAATGCAAATAGAATTCTGGATGCTTCATCAGAAAACCTTGACAACTTAAAAATGATTGACCAAGTAATACCAACACAGACAGTGACCTTAGATAGCTTACTGGAACGGGTTAACCAGGGCTTCTCCACGAATCAACAAGATCTTCATTTAAATGACCTGGCCGTTTGGCTCTACCAAGTCGAATGGTTCGCAAGACACAAAATGACCGGAAACGATTCTTGTGACAAAATTTACAAATTGTTGACATCGTATCTCCAAAAAGCATTTCAACTTTATGGAGAAACTTATGCTGACCCTTTGTACTACAGCAAATTTACCATAACATTTTTAAAGTGTGTGGCCACGTTGGATGAAATCGCTGTCAGGGAACATCCACTACTAAAAAACTACAAGACTGGAATTGAACCGGAAATATTTGATTGTCTTTTAATTCCAGAGAAATATGAAATGGAACTTACAGAACATCTTCAAAAGTATTTTGCAGAAAGAAATTCAAAAGCAATTCATGAAAATTGGCTGAAAAGGAGTGACGTCAGTTATTCAGATTTTCCCGTCAAATTTGCCGAAAGGGACCAAAGTATGACGAAACTGAAAATGGAGATATTGGAAAAGATGAAAAGGGATATCCTAGCAAAAAGAGAAGAAATTCAAAGGGCCATAAACGATTGTCAAGAACTCCAGAGAAAAATGAATCCACTTTCACACGAATACTATTATAGCACTTACTATGAACGCAACGAGCACCGTAGTGGTTGCCAACTTTGTTCATTGCAGTCAGAACTAAAAGAAAAAAGGGCATCTGTGTCCTGTTATCAGCGACCCCTGCCCCCAGAAGATGACTTACGAAACGCTGTGGTTTTTGAAATGCTCATTCCAAAGGAAATTGCTGTTCTTCGGGACAGTGTTGTCACATTTCTTGAAGATGTTCTTGGATACAAAGAAACGTTGTTCAATCCGAATATAAAGCCAGAAAATATTCACACCAAATGGATGTCTTTTAATGAGCTTCACGCATTCTCCAAAAATGGCTTCCAAAATCTTTGCCATTTGGGAAGTCAACATAAGGACACTTTGACAACCCATTATGGACGCGTCAATCCTGATGTTTTGTACTCTTCAGATAATAATTTCATTTTGGAAAATGGATTGAATTGCAAATATTTTCGAATGTCGTTAGTCTCGAAAAAATACACAGATCCATTTACTCTGAAACTTACTGAAGGACAAAAGAAAGATGCTGAAGGTTACAATAGTCTGCAATTTGCATTAAATCCTGAAAGACCTACTGAAAATCAGGTTCTGGCTTGGCAATACAGCTGTCATCAAAGTATCACTTTAAAAGAGTTCAAAGTATTCGGCTCTTTAAGATCCGCACATCTTATCCAGCTTAGAAATCTGTACTGTGCATTGGCATCTAAGGTCCTGTCCGCAGAGAAGGAACCCGTTCAGCAAATGATAATGCAAACAATTTGGGAGTTGGGGCCAAGAAAACGACAAATTCATGTGGATTTTGAACTGGAAGAAAACAAGCCGTTTCAATTTGCATTTCTAGAAATGATTGGAAATTTATGTGAGGAGAATGCGATGAATTGGAGTAATCCTGCTTTGTTTTTGTCCCTTACAATGATAACTGTCCGGATCCTGGAAATGACTGAATGCTCTGAAGTTAAGATAACTGCGGCAAAACAACTTAATAGATTTCGACAAATTTTGGAAGAGTGGTGCCAAAAACTGGAAAATTTTCTTGTAAAAACGACAGACGAAAACGAGACAAAAACTTTGATGGATCTTCTTTTGAAATCTGCAATTTGCTCCGCTTTCACTTTTGATGTCTCCACAACTGCTAATCTATCATCTATAATCAATGATTCTTTGGACATTGATTATTTCATTAAGGCATTGTCTAGACTACATCATCTGGTTATTCGAGAAAATATTTTAACCCAAAATCCGCCATCGCGATTTATGCAAAATTTATTGCGACATGCAAGAGTTGCTATTCCTCTCAACTTGCAGGACTATTTGCACGATATTCTTACCAAACCACAATTTAATTTAGGATTGCACAACATTGTTTGCTCGAAATGGATGGCAGCAAGGAATGTTCCTGCTTCGAACATTCCAATATTTTCAAATTCCAGAACATCAACTAAGGAACATGCCTACCAAGCTAGTTATCTATTTTCTTCAGGAACTCAGCACCAAGTTTGTGTCGACATTCTCCGAGGAACATTTTTTGTTGACGGATATCCCCCATCAGTCCTCCCAGAAAGTATCATACGAACTTCACTTTATACCAGCTTTTTTCGAACAAGTCAGTTCAGAGTACAGCGGGATTCTCGAACATTCAAAACAGCAGATAAATATCGTGGCCTGGATTTTGAATTCACAGAGGTTGGGGATCGCTTGATAATACGTCAACTGTCTAGTGATGGTCACTGGTTTGAGCTTTTACCGAAGGAAATATTGGAGGATAAGGTGCCACATGACCTGATTTTCAACTATACACATTGGATCAATTCCAAAACGAAACATGTTCATTTCCGGCGTCCATCAGGTTTGGATACTGAAGAAAATATTGAAGTAGACACAGACTACGTTTTAGCACCAATGTCATCAGATCTTTGGCGTCTCAGAAAATATATTGGAAATGCGGAGTATTCAAATTCAAGCTCTTATCTTCTTTCCATTCATTCAGATGGATTTCAAAGAATTTCACAAAATCTAAAAAAACTAGAAAACGAAAACTACATGCATGTACATCTGGACGAAACGCTATTTCTACCAATTTGTGGAGAATAAATGTGTCATTTTCACTTAATAATCAAAATGGGCTACTTCAATGCGAAAATTATCCAAACTACTACATTCCAGTTTCAAAATCAGGAGGTCAAAACCTGGAAACGCTGGTTGGACTAAAGAGTGGACTTGTTCTGGAGAAAGAAACTGTTGCAGAGTCTAGCGGCATAAAGAAAATGCTGATGATTCAACATGGTACCGTGTCGATCACTGAAGGTCATCAGCACCAATCAGTATCGATAACAGGAAGTTTGAGAAATCCATCATATTTTGTTTTTGAAGTAGATACAATTCTTAAAAGGTAATTTTTTAATTATTAAATTTTTTAGCAATTTAGTTTTTATTAAAAATATTTGATCAATGAAAATAAATTCATTTTTATATTTACGTTTTATAGACTTCGTGCCGAAAACAACAAATCTGCATGGCTCTACTTGGCAGCTCTTCACGGAGCGACATCTTCCCCATTTCCGGATCTGTTTACCCAACTAACCGGTACCGAAATGGCAATGTGGATACTTCAAAGCGGTTTTATATGGTCATGTTCCCCGTATGACTCAGAATGTGCCAAAACTTTGGAGCAAATTTCCAGCTTATCTCCAACCTACCAACATTACCCTGAGCATCTAAAAGTCATGCAAACTGTAACCTGGCCAAATGGGATTTCTAAGAACTCATATGCTGCATATGACGGTTATGCTATAATCGTTCGAAAGCTTCGGGACGACTGTTTACGAATATCAAAATTGTTTACGGAATGTCCTCCAGATGTCAAACAACTGGATTTGCAACTTTGCCAAAAATCTTATTACCGGAATATAAATTTCTACAACAAATGTGCACATTTGTCCAAAGAATTTCTCGACCAATCTCATATCTCACAGGACACAACATTGAAACAGATTTCATCCAGACTTTACGACAATAACAATGAACTTGTTACTTTGGCAGAATATCGAAAAAATGGGATAATTTCCCCAAACATTGAGACGGTTACTTCTCTCATAATGACATATAATTCACTGCCTTGCCAAATTACTGATAAGTTAACGAAAGACAGCATTTTTACATGGCTTGAGACACCACTTCGAGCTAATTGGCTCCAACTGTATTCCTTGGCTCTAAAATCCATTTTCGACAATAATCAGCACACACTCACCATGATTTTTGGGGCAATACTGTACTCACGAAATGGCACTCTAAATCAGTTGCTAAATCTGCACAACATAGCAATCATCCAATTTCAGAATAGATCTTTTCCGCTAACGTTGACATCACTGACCGACAAAGATTATCAACCTATGAGTCATGATTTTGTCAGCAAAAGTATACGCCAAATCCTTTCTGATGCGGCTGATAAGCCACCTTCTGACAAAGGATACTTAACACATGCATCATATAAAGCAGCACGTGATAAATTCAGATTGGCATTAGACCAACAATTAACTTCAGCCACAAATTCTTTAAGTGAACTTTGGCCAACAGAGAGCATTGAAATTTTACAACTTAAAAATGTAATTCGTGGTCACCTTAATTATCGACCCCAATCACTTTCTGATATAAATGATAATTTGAGAGATTGGTACAACAACCACAATTTGAAGTTATTTATCACCAAGGTAGACGAAAATTTGAGAAACATGGAAATGGAATACAATCCGTCTCAAAATATTGCTCCATTCCAATGGCATCTTGAATTTGTGCCAATTTTGGACAAATGTGATCAGTGGTTGGATCAAAACTCCTTTGAAAACCACACGCAATTAAATACTAAAGCTCGAAAAATATTTTTAACTGGTCA
>JAQFYG010004308.1:0-11195 GCA_034694325.1 Entomobrya corticalis | reverse complement strand
CTTACGGCCAAGTTCCAGATCGTTTTCTTCTCCGATGAAAAGATCCATACTCCGCAGTCGCATCATCAGCACTCCTGTATCCTCCAAATAAATCGTCATCCTCACTCGTCAAACTAGCACTACTACTCTCAGACGAATTATTATGCGTAGGAGACTGACCCATCCAATAATTCCTTCGGGTTTCGCCCCCAAAAGAAACACTGCTCAGGTTACGATGAGATCCATAAAGAACGTTGGTATTACTACCACCACTACCGTTACTACTTGTACTACTCATATTATGTCTGCTGTTATGGACAACCATTTTTATTTTTGGCAAAAAAGAAAATATACTTGTCTTTTTTTCAACAAAACTGGAAGACTTCTTTCAAAAATTCAGTCATATTTTTCCACTTCACTCAACTGAAATTGATAGTCTTAATTTCTTTTTCTAGAATGATCGAGCACAAACTAAAATGTTCGTAAAATCACCATTAAAAAGTGTGAGAAAAAATTATATTTTTTCAATGATATATTGTGTCACTCACGCAAAAAAAAATAAAACTTGACTCGTTCAGTCGTTCACCATCTATTTTTGCACACTGACTTGTGACTTGACAGAAAAACAAAGTAATAAACTGTGTCGTATTTCGTTGAAGTGCAGTATAATCTATCTTCTCACGAGAAGAAAAATAATAAAAGTAGTTGACACAACACACTATATGATCATCAATTTTTACTATCGAGAAGATAACATGTCTTAATTTCTATTATAATTTTTATCTCTATTTTTCACACTCAACTTTACTTGTGACTTCTTGAAATTCACACAGAGCAAAACTAACAAACAATCAGTCAAAATATTTATCCTTTGTCCACTCACAAAACACCACCAACTCAACTACCATTCAACCAAGAAGCAAACCGCAAATGAGAAGAAGATAATCCCACAACGCAAACAGCTCAACAGAGAGTATTATTGGCTTTTGCTTGGTTTTTTTGCTTCTTCATTTAACTTCTTCAACAAGAGGAATGCCAAATGAGGTCATCATCATCACAAAATATATTATATTTTTTATATATCCTTCTTCTTCTCATGCAACATATTATTCCATTATTATTTCCAGCCAAGAACCAGTACACATTTCATAAAAGAATGAAAGGGTTAACTTAAGACCAGAAGAACCAGAAGAGAAGAGAGTCAATCAGTCAATACACGACAAATGAAAAATAAAATACTTCTTGTCTTCCTGCTTATTTGACAATGGACAATATAAATTACTCTTTTATCTTTATCGAAAAAATTAAGGAATATTTCTTGAAAAATTTCACAAATTATTTGTCACGCTTGCTATTATTGTCAAAATGTTTTTCTTACAATTTGAGAGCGAATTTGCTTCTCTAAAAATCAACCCTTTCTTTTCACAAGTAACTTTTGTTGTTGTTTAGTTTGCCGAACAATTTTTGATTTGTCATTGTCATACAGCTTATATTAAAAAATGTAGTGTTGAAAGTAAACCAATTTAGAAACTGTTTCGATTTATTATCACAATTTGACTTGTTTGCTTGTTTGCTGTGTAGTGTAGTAGCACTACTTGTTTATTTGATGTTCTTTTTTAAACAAAATCATTCCATTAAAAAAAAAAGTTTTTCAACTCTTTCGATTCAACTCAACAAAAAAGGAATGAGGAATGAATGATGATTATGTTTTCAGTTGTTGGATGGTAAATATAATAATATGTTGTTGTTCACTCTTTGACGAAATTACGATGATGATATGATATTGATAGGACAATACCTTTCTGCACTTTTCTCTGTTCTCTTCTGACTGTGATGTGAGTTCAGAATAATAATATAGGTAATCTCTCTGTAATCTTCCTATATAATATTTAAAGTTCAAACAAAATGATATACATATTATTAGAGAGGATCAGAGGATATTACTTTATGATTCATAAAATAACATTTATTTGTTATGTCAATATATTGAGAATCAGAAGTCAAATTCACAGAGTTTTTTTTGTGTAAAAATCCATGACGTTTCTCGGAAAATTATCCTGAAACGAAACGCTGAATGGAAATGATTTCAATGAAATCACAATCATGTGGAAATGTGGCATTTATTTCCGAATTATTTTATCTTGAAATTTTGTCTTCTTAAATATTAGTTTTGCTAAACGAGCTGCTAATTTCCTAGTATTTTATATACATGACGTGATACATACTTTTGTATTTAAGTAATAAGTACATAAGTAGGTATCTACTATACCAATAAGTGTGATTTCATTTTGATTTTTTTAGCATGAGCTGAAGTGCAAAAGTACAAAGAATTCACATAAAAAAGTGGCTTTGTAAACTTTTTAAACATTTATCTTTAGATCAAATCACCGTGATGTCTCATGTCGATACCAATAACCTGAACAGATACACTTGATTGTTACTGAAGCTATTTAACAGTATGTAATGGTCATGTTTTGCATTTGGCAATATTATTACCTGTTTACTTGTATGAAATGAACAGCATGGCGTTATTGGCGTTATAACGCAATATATATTTTTTACTGACTTTGTTTCTGTTTTTACATGAATAACGAGCTATGTAAATGGTAAATGTACTCGCTTTACAATGCAAATTCCTCAATAAAAAGTGAGACTTTTCAAAGCCTAAACGAATAGCCAATGGGGGACTGCGTTTTTGGGGGGTGTGGTGGAAATACACGAGGTTTTTTATATGGATTTTATTCGAAAATAAAGTACAGCTATAAAATATTATTATGACTCTAAACTTCTAACTACTGACCCCAAAAAAATATAAATAATTTACAAAATTGCCATAAACTATTATTGCTGGTCGTGCCAAGAGCAAAAATATGAAAGAAAAACTCAGGTAAAATATATTAAGATTTATCCTTCCATTATAATTAATAACTAGATGTAAATCTAGAAACTGTGACAGTATTTAACCTTTGGCAATTCTTAAAAAATATGTCACGAGTCACGATACATGTGACATGAAAATGCAATGACCGCTTGCCACGATAATTATTATTATTTTCTAAAAAAATATATTTGTCCACTAGTGTATCTGTCAAAACAAAGCGCTTTGAACTGCACTGCAGCCGTTTTATCTAGAGCAAACGACGATCGAAGACTCAAATGCGCATATGCATATTTTTTTTATTTTCTCTTCACTAATTAACCAGAAACAGATAATTGACATATAACGGCTCGGTTAACGGCTCTTGGCAATATAATCATAAAGATGACTCATTGGTGAAGAAACCGAGTCAATAGCAAATATAATATTTAAAAAATGCAATAACTACGCAACTAAAAAGGATACATACAAAGTTGATAATTACACGCTTCTTGTGATAATGATGAACATTGTGCAAAAATAATCAAAATGTCTATTTACTATTTATTCAAAAGATTTTATGTGCAACCATCCGATATACACACACGCCACACGCCCAACTCCCTATCAATTAACCTGAAAAAATATTAGAGGTGATCCCTTCCCTATAATAAAGCTTTTAGCTTTTTATATTTTGTTTACCTTCAAATCAATCTAATTAGCAGTCGTGTGCACTACCAATAAAACATGCAAATATATAATTCCAGGAGACAAACGGCGGCGTGACATCAAAGTGTCCTACTTTTTTGATGCAATGTGTAAAATATACGTTGCTTTTGAAGTTGCACACGCCTACGCACCTCTACAATAAATGGGTTTGATCAACTGTAAAAAAAGACCTATCACTCATATTAAAACGAGAGATATTGACATATGGCATTGCACGTGTAACGTTACTTTTTTAAATTATGCAATTTATTTTCCTCCTATATTATTTCCTAACTACAGATGATAGATACCTTTAATATAATCCATAACATTTTTACTTTCAGAATATAATAGCTGGTCTGACTACAGTAATTTTAAAATATGATCATCTAATGACATTAATCTTAATTTTCTCAGAAAAAAATCAAGCCATAAATTATCCAAGTTCATGTCTTTTTTACGCAAGATAACTGTTAAAGTCTATATAACTGAAATAAAAATATTTCCTATTTCCCATATGAACAAACATTATTATAATGTTGAATGTATTTGTGTACTAAATATATTCATACCAACTATACAATTATAAATCTTTAACTATATTTAACTTGCATTTTCAAATTATTACAAGAAGAATCTATTTTATCAAAAAATATATTTTTGTAGTTGTTATCTTTATCTTTCTCTCATTTTGAAAGTCAATGATGATATGTCCTTCAACAAATCAAAATGTTTCTCTTTTCTTTTCTCCTAAAACAATGCACATTGCCAGGGTCACATATGCCCGGTGGTAGCCAATATGATAATGATAATGATTTTGCCTTCATAACAAACTGATAAAGTAAAGCAAATAGAAATATTTATAAGCCAGAAATAACCACTTTCCCACAAAAATCCTCCTAACTTTGATAAAACAAATGACAACCAATACAACCTTAATTACTTATTCTTAACGACACGTGTTGACGTATTTACTTATAGCTTTCCTCTTAAAACCCGTAATTAAACCAACAAAAATACCACTGAAATCGGTAGAAAAAATAATCTTGACAAATTCATCCCAGAACTCCAAACAAATACACAAAAGCCAACCAAATCCAAAAGTAAATATGGAAATGTCAATATTATAAGGACATAGGACATATGAGACACCAACAAACCATGCTTTTAGGTTACCTTTACCTAATACCTGTCTTGTGATCTATCTGGCAAAAATAATGAGCAGTAAGACTGACTGATATTGACATTTAAAGGGTATATGGCTATATCTGTTTCTAGTTTCATAATAACATGGTAAATTGGCAAAGCAAAAATATTCGCAACAAAAAAGTTCCACTTCACATGAACATGAAGTTATGAAGGTATGGATATCGATTTTCCTCATTAAAAATATATTTTTTAAAATTTCACTGCCATTACCATGCTGCCATGCGAAAGAAAAAGTACTATTTTAAAACAATGCAATAAAACATGTAATTATAAAAAATTGACTACCTACCTATATAACAAAAATATGTCCTGTTGTATAATTCATGTAAGGTTTAAGTTTAACGTACCAGCCACGTGTATTTTTAAATACATGAAACCTGACATCTTGAGCATATCAACATGTCAAAAGTCAAAACAATTAGAAACTAACAACTAAAGAGAAAATGTTAACTTTGCGAAAAGTTTCTATGAACCTATTAGTTATTTTATAAGTCTATAAATAGGATTTTTACTTTTTTTTTCTGTGAATTTGATCTCCAACTCCAAATAAATATGCTACGAAATATAAACCAACTTACATTCAGATCAGGACGGATGATATCACAATAAAATTAAAAATATATTTGATATTTTAGTCTAAAAACTTCAGGTATAACCGGAGAAATAAAATATACTTCCAAAAAATTCTTATTTGTATTTTTGGTGCTAAAAATTTGCTTGCAAAAAACAAATCAACAGCAAAAAGTATAAGAAACAAGGAAATAATATATATTTTTATGGATACACTTTTGTTTTAAAACTTGTGTACGTCGACTGTCCAGTTAAGGCCAAACGACAACGACTCCTTCTTCCTATTCCTGCACAGAACAAAATAGAGACTGATGGATTGAGCCAGCGGAATGGCTAGTTTTTAACAAGAGACAAGAAGACAAGAAAAGAGAAACAAGCCATCAGCATATTAACCCTTTTTTTTCTCCTTCTTTTGTGCATATGTAACCGAACAACCAGTAAACCAACAACCAACTTAGCAATTTTTTACAGGTTTACAGGTAGCCAGAAATAATAAAAAACCCATCCACTTAGATGGACTGATGGACATTACCATGTTACTACCAACTACCGTCGTCATGAAAATGTGACGACCACGACCAAGCCAATCAATTCAGTTTAGTTAGGTAAGTAGCCGATCACCGATCAGATCATGATCATCGTCACCACAAGTCACAACAACAGACACATAAATTCAATTCAAGTTGAGTTCAATTTTTTTCAGAGTTGATCAATCGAAAAAAAAAGTTATAATAATTTTTTATACGCGCATAGCAAAGAACGAAACGAAGGTCAGTCGTTTATAAAGTATTTAATGTGTGTACTTGTGCATATTATAGTTTTGGCATGCAAAAAAATAATTTTTAAGTTGGCGATTGGCATGGCATTTACTTGAAAAAAATAACACTTTCATTGATTGTGTGAGAAGTAAAGACAATTTTTTTTCTGCTTTTCAATTGAATTTCCTTCTGTTTCCACATGATCAGCAACAGGAAAATATGTAGAAATTATAAAAGATATACTGACTGACATGCAAAGATAATTAATTTACTTTTGACTTTGTACGTGTTATATATTTTTTCTGTTAAATCGGTATTGAGTTTATATCATTATATGGTCATTATATACATGAACATGACTTTCGGTAGTGATCTTGAACGGAATCTTGATTGACAGGTGAGTGATGATACGTTGACACCACTTCCAACCAACTACCAACTTCCACCATTTTTTTACTATCAACAGAGGAGTCATGTCATGCAGTAGCTCAGAGCTCAGTAGCCAGTGGACAACGGTCAGTTTTTTTTGGCAAGTAGAGATTTATTGACATGTTTTGATTGAAAAATGTGGAAATGATCGTCATCATCATGTCATGTTGGTAACGCGAGGATATGTATTGCTTGATGTTGGTTAATTAATGATAACAATGACGTCACAGACACAAAAAGTAGCTTATTATTTTAAAGGATGATGAGAAGGAAACTTCAGCTTCCAACTTCCAAGTCCAACATCAATGAATGGATAATGACAGCTTTAAAATAAATTTTAATATTTACCTACTATCCACTATTCTATTAGTAAAAATTAATGAGCATTTTCATATCATTTACAAGATATTATTATTTTTGCATGTGTGTGAACTCTCACGTTTACTTTAAAATCGTAAGTGATATTTTATGCTAGCTAAACAATTATGACATTACGATCAAAACAAAAAATCTCTGTGAATGAAAAGATCGTGAAAATGATCTTCATAAACACATACATAACTCAGCAAATGACAAGTTCCAAGTTGTTATGAAGCTCTACGATTTTATATAAAGCATATCTTTAGCATAGCATGTATTCTAGTCCCAAATCGCAGAGATGGAATGGAATTTGCTACTTTTTACTGGATACGAGATACGATACAGGATACTATTTTAATGGAACAGTGATGGAAGTAATATGATATGTTTATCAAGATAATTGATTACAGCCAAGGGCAATGATCAGGAGATATACGATTACTTCATGTCACTCTCACATTTCAGTCTACTACGTACATTACTATCAAACTAAATCATTTTTATATTCATTAAGCAATCCAGTATTCAGTGCAGTTTACACAACTAACAACTATGCTTAGCATGTATTTTCCTTTTTTAATTTAAATTTTTTTAAAACTTTTGAATTGAATTGAATTAAATTAAAACGCAATTATGGATGATAGCAAACCTGACATAAGTGACAGTATCTGTTTTAATTAAAATCTACAATAGTCACTCAGTCAAGTTACATGAAAGTTTGTAAAATCGATAGTACGACAGCGTCATGATCGCTTTTATCAAGTGTCCTTCAAAAAGTTGTGATAATTGAAAATTGAAAGAAAATGGAAGAAAGGCTAGAAGACTACCATCTCATTTTACCATCAACCATGTACACAACTAGCAGTATCATCTCTGGCTCTAGACTCCTGTCCTGTCTAAATTCGGAAAGTTTCTTCATTTTCATTCATTTCATTATAGACCTAAATAGCGTAAACTGTAAACAGCAAACAAAATTGCGAAACTATTTTGCACGACATCCGATCTACAGTCCCAAATCTAGCTTTCTTTCGAATAAAATCTATTTCAAGCATATATATTTAGCCAACTAAATAGTTAATAGTCATGATGAATGTGAAACACGAACACGAAACTTCAAGATCCTTCCATTTCCATCATTATCATTACTATGAAGGTAGCAACAGTATTGTACCTATTTACATTTCTCAATTTCTCTTTTTTTTTGCATTTTCACATGATTAAAACTTACAACTTATATAAAAAACGAGAACCAATTTAAAAGGATTGAAATTCATCATTCGTCTAACAACAGCTTATAGTACAGTATTAAACGTAATCTATATAAAATGCATAGAAATATCGACGAGCAAGCAGTGGAGTCGTGGAGTACGCTATTTTGATGTAAAATGAATTAGGAATGAAATTTAAGACGAGGGACGAGTTCCCAGGTCCCAGCCCAGATTCGATTAAAGGAAGATAATGAATGCTCCAGATTCCTATTCCCTGGAGAAATGAGAAAAAACGCTGGAATAAGCTGATGAGCTGACAAACTGAGATGAAGGAAGGGAGTCAGTAGCACATCATTTCACTCGGAAAAAATCCGTTTATCAATCAGCAGAAGGAAAATCCATCTCTACTGAATTTGCAATACAGCTACGTAGACATTAAACTAATTTCAATGACGATATACATTACACATTCTATTAACATTATACTATGCGAATACCAACCTATTCTCCTTTAACTTATTGATTTACTTTCAATTTTAGGTACATTATCTAAATTATTTTTCTGAAGACTTGATAGGTAACCAGCCTCGTAATTTTGAATTTGGTATAATACCAAATATCCTATTATTCAAGCGATTTTGCAATTTAAAATTTTGTTTGAACTGCTTGCTCATTTTCGTTATTTTCCTATTATATAGTACCATTACCGAAATATTAATTAGAAATCTAATTATAACTAACAATCCGTGAATGACAAAAGTTTAATGACCCAAAAAAATTATCCCTTGGATGATTAATGAAATTCAACCACAATCGCGTAAAAAATTATTATCTTCAGCATATTTACGCATTTTACATGTTTTGAAAGATAAAAGAGAACAAGACTAAATACTACACACTGTACACACTTTAAAACTAATAATTAAAAATTACACAGATACACCAAAGCAACGCCTGCATTGAATGCTAATATTCAATCAAGCCATGAAAAATATATACTTTTTAAAAAATTTAAAGCTCTTAATCTTATGTTTTATCGCGTTGCGACAGACTACAGACAAAATAAAATTTAAATAAGCAGTAATTAATCCGTAAAAAACTAATCTACCAAGATAATAATAAACGCAAGGCTATGGCCAATTATTCCAAATTCCAAGCCTTGTTTTTTTACCTGTTGCATGACGATGAAGCTTCTTCATTTCCAGTTGCCCCACAACCAACACCACCACCTCCAGCATTTCCTTTATCCCTTTTTTCACCAAAAAATCATCCAAAAGCAAGTTGCCCAAAAGTACCAATTTGTTTAGCACCCACGAAAATATTCAATCAAACGAAACCCATTTGTTCCAGCAGCCAAAATATTATTTATAAAAAAACGAAACCATCACCAAAAATTCAATGAAAAATTATTTACATTTTTTTACAAATCCAAGCAGTTTCAAAGTAATATATATTTTTCCCAGATTGCCCCAGGCCCTAAATCCCAATAAAAAATATTAAATCTTTATCCTTACCTGAACGTCCTCCTCTTATCCCCCGACTTGGGTGGCATCCCCAGTGGTCCCAAAGTTCCATTCCCACTTTCCCCCCGAAAGTAGTCCCTGCTCTCGTTGTTCAAACTGACGGACGACATTTGTTCCGCCGTTGTTTGCAGATTGTGCTCAGATCCGCTGCTACTGCTATTTGACGAGCTGCTCATCTTCTATTTTTTATTGTGTCAACACCGTTTTAATAAAGCTCCATAAAACACATTCGAATCTTTGGTTTTTCTTGGTCCCACGTCCCACCTCCAGTGTCTCCAGTTTAACGCTTCAATGAACACTTTACACACTTTCCTTCAGTTTTTTAAGCTCAAGTTCTTCTTAGGAAAAATTTAACAATATTTTTCTAATTGATAGTTTCACAGTGTTTTAAGTCACTTCACTTTCAAATACACATTGTCACAATAAATAATATATTTCTTATCTTCAAAAAATATTTTAATTGCTGCCAGCCGCCAAAGTGGGCTTGGTTTACATCATCCCATCATCATCCTCGTGTCCTCTGCTTCTGCTGATTACTGATCTTCTCTCTCGCCGTCCGTCGCCGTTAAAACAAAAAGGTAAGTGCTTGTTGTAGAGAGATCTCCTGAAGTAATTGAACGCTAATGATGACCAATGACCACTTCACTCCACAATCCACCAACTCCGTGTCCCTTCTTGTTTCCCTGTGGCCCTGTGCGTAAAATAATATTCAGTTGTGTGCTCTGTCTCTGTGCTGTATGGTGTCTTCTTGGCGTGTGATCTACAACGATAAAAAGACAACGACATTAAATAAAAAAATATATTCATCATTCATACAATATTCAATATAATTTGTAGATACAAAGTCATAAAAAATATATTCTGTTCAGTCCGTCAATCGTCAATCCTCCTCTCTTTTCTCAAAAAAATCTCAAGCTCAAGTCCCTTTTATCCTTAACTTTATTTAACTTCCAACTTCTTATTATATTTTTTTATGTATTCCTCCCTCCGCCTTGTCCTGTCCTCTAATGATGTCTAATCTAAAATTTATTTTAATTGATATAGCATATTAATAAGACTGAACACCGCTCACTCACTCAAGATTATTGTGATTATTTTTATTTTACAACTGCATTTAGCCACTCCTTTTTTTATTTAATTCTCTCTACTAACCACTAACTCTGATTACACACATTTTTGATGCTTATCTATCAGCTAAAAAAAAATAAAAATTGGTAGCCGGTATTCAATGTAAAATTAAAAGATACAGAAATATACTAATAATCTGTTAACAACTGGATCCATTAAGTGTTAAGGGCTCTTCAATCTTCAAACAACATAACAACTTATCCATCCATCAGGTCCTAACAAAAATTTATTCTCATTCTGATTATTGCCCATTGCCCCACCCTAACACCATGGCAAATGACAAGATCTAAAAGAACGACAAAAATATAATTATTTATTTGACTCAATTCATAATAGACTTGTATGGACAGAACACTTGTGACTTTGCGACTGATTGAAAAAAAATTGTATACAGAGCAGATCAAGAAAATAGGAATGGAAATAGAGACAACGACCAACGACCTTTCTATTTTTTTCTGTTATTTTG
>JAQFYG010004307.1:0-11195 GCA_034694325.1 Entomobrya corticalis | reverse complement strand
GCCAGTTCATCAGTTCCATCTGTCCTTGTTACTTTGGCTTTTGAATGCTTTCTTAGGTTATTAAAGACTTACAAGTAAGTTTACTTACGCGATGCATTTTCTGGTACCTTATAATTTTGCGGAAGTTACCACCACTTCTATCGTTTTGGCAGTAGTATGACAAAAACAATGTCAAGTCTACTTTAAAAAAAATACGTACAATTGACAAAATGTAATGACGGCGGCTTTGTGTATAGTTGTTCAGAGTTCACCTTTAGCTTTTATAACATGGAAGTAACTCTAGCTTGTAACTTCAGTGTTGTGTATTTATTAAATTGTAATGATTTTTCAAAATTTGTTGTTTTCCAATTTTTGAATATCTTTTCTTAATTTACTTATCTTCAACAAATTTTACTCTGTCGCATCGATTCTTTTGCTTCATCATATCCTAAATGAGACCACCGGATCTAGCACTGAAAATAAACAATATATCTGTTGTGAAAAAAATAATGACGTTGAACAATAACATTGTTTTTGGTATTTCAGATTATTATTCTTATTACGTTTAATTATTCAATACACACACAATAGTACGTTATCACACTTTAAATGTTCGTAGAGAAGTTTAACTGAAAAATTAGCAGTATGTTATAAATGTATTTCCGGTATGTCAATTAATATGTATATTCTGAATTTAAAGACATATTGTTTAATTACTCTCTCTTTGATTGAAAAATCATAAAAAGTAGAGTCACATAATTTGAATAGTAGATATTACATCTAGCAATGCCATTCTTCTATAAAATATATAAAATGTCCGGAATTAAATATAATTAGGGTTAAACCCAATACTAACTGCAGTGCAGTCATAGCGCAATGGTTAACGATACTGTTTGACGCTGACTAGTCTCGGGTTCGATCCCATGTAACTGCAAAAGTAAATAATCTTTGTTTAAGTAGCTTCAATGTTAAATTAACTCAGCCAGCGTAACAACCCAGGACGGGGTGCTGGTGTAGCAAACAAACAAACAAACAACAAACTAATTGTTTTTATCGTGTATTGGAAACCTTATAGAAAATTGTGAAAACATTAAATCAAAAAATATGTACAGCTTTCAGACATATTACTCTACTGAATGTGTCCTTGAAAAAACGTTAAAAGTGAAACAGATTTAGAATTATGGGTTTTCAACAAAATCCTAATTACAATAGAGTCAAATTTTGTAGTTCAAAAAAACTGAACGCAAATCTCTAGTGCACAAAATTACCAAAACAAAACATCTCTCTTTTATTTTTTGGCATTGTCCTTTTCATTTTTTGCCTTTAACTACCCCTTTCTGGTTTTTGACAATTCTTGCACCAGCTCCATCTTTCATATGCTTTTACCAGAAGCTTAAAATTAAGTCAACAAAGTCAAGGAAATGCTTCGAGAATTCCAAGCAAGCAAGCTGTCTTTGATGTAGCTTATTACATGGCTATACATATTACAAGCGCCACTTACTTCAACCTTATTCAATGCAGCGATTTCATTCTTTTAAAAATGCATCGCGAAAAACTCCATGGAATTTTTTTAGTTACATGTTTCCTTTTTGTACTGGAGTGAATATTTATTTATTTATTTATCATTTATTAGAAACTCAAATAAAGTATCTTACTGGATGTTTCTGTTAATATGTATATTATATTATTCTCACATATTTTTCATAAAACACCTCCTATTTTTGGGATTTGCTAAAATATGGTTTTCCTAAACATCAAAAATAGGTAGCTCGGTACATTTTAATGTCATTTATTCGAAATTGGTTGACTTTAAGTGAATAACAGATGTAACACATACGGTGAAATATCGAAGTAACGAATACCTAAAAACAACAGTAAAACTTTACAGCAATAGATATTAACTTTAATTATTACATTAATTTTAAATTTAAAAATGAAGAGGCATGTTGAGACTACAACAAACACTACAATAGTATGCTATGTTGCAGGTGGCGAGCAATTATGTTTTTCTATGAGGAGATATTGGACTATCTTATCCTTGCTGGTTGTCTGGTTTTACTTACACGTTGTTTATCAAGAGAAATGCAACAAATGGTTGCAATGGATAAAAAGTTGATCTAAATGCTTAAGTGAAAATTAAAACAAAAGTATAGTTGTATTTGTACTTAAGTTGTTAAAATGTACTGCAGAATCGTTTTCAGCCTTTCGGGTGTTCAACCAGTTTTTTATGACAATATTTTTCCCGCTCTGTCTATTTTCATTTATATTTTAAAACACAAGAAAAAGCGCTGAGAGATTTCAATTTATGACATGCTTGTATTTCTATTTCAAGACTAAGAATTTCCAGGTTGAATTAACGCACAAATATATGCAAGCAATAATTATCAAAAATGAGTATAGTTTATTCCAATAGATATTGATTGATTATAATTAGGGACAATCAAATCATACATTTCGAAGAGCCCAAATTATACGTTCTCACGCCTCTGATTATGCAAAATTATGCAAAATTATGCACTTTTTACGGCGGAAAATGCAACATTATGCAAACGATTTCCAAGCAGAACATAACAGTGAATACAAAATGAGCTTCCATACAATTTATTTACTTGTTTATTAAGCAATCTTAGACTGCTTAACCACTTTTCTCGTTTGAAGTGCAGTTTTTATTGCAAAAGTATAATCCATACCCTATAACATGCAAAATCATCATCCATCCTCCATCCAAAAAATCCTAAAATGTCATATATGCAAAATTATGCGACTTTATACCGGATTATGCAAAATTATGCAAATTATGCAAAATCCATTTTTGAAACTAGTATATTTGAAATTGTCACGTTGCGTTGTTTAATACAGCTTGGACGATCATAGTATTGGATTTATTATGCAAAATTATGCATTTGCTCGTCCCTGATTATAATTTTCGAAGTCTTCGAGCATGCTGAAGCCAGAACACAGGCTATAGTCATATGTTCTAGGTGGTCAGTTTAAAGGTGTTTCCAATATGTGAGATTTGAATTTTCCCATCCTTATCGGTTTTCTTCTGGTTTTACTTCTGAGTGATTTATGAAGGGAGTGAAAGCTAGAGGTGGATGAAAATGATAAATATTGCAAAGCCGGTATACGACTGTATAAGCTTATTTAATTCCTTCCGTTGGAACAAAATTTAAGTTAAAAGTTTTTAACGTACCCATTCAGTACGTTTGCAATTATTAAACGCGAAACGGCTATACGATTGTATTCTGCGTTGCACTAAGTAAAAATGAATTTCACATTCTGATAAAATGGAAAAAATATAATTTAATAACACTACAATTGATTAAAAACCAATTTCTCATACGTTTTCTTATGTTCAAATGTTTATTTGCAGCCATCGTTTTATTTACATTTTGTTTATAAATTTATTGATCTATTGTTATTATTATAATTTAGTTTTTTCCTTGCAGTTCTGAAATGGCAATGATGCATCTTTTTATTTTTATCTGCTTCACATAAGTCGCGAAAAAATACTATGGGAACGGTGTTCAACTTGCTCATTCTCCAGCGCTAAAGAACTTTGTGAATTTTCTGGACAAGCATGGTGTTGCATGCTTGTCCAGTGTATTTTTGTCCAGGCGTGTGCTATGGTATGTCCATAGCAAAAAAGGTATAGCACACAGCCACCACCACCACCAACACATACACACTCTCTTGCTAAGCCTCAAGCCTAATACAGGCAAATAATATTTCGTGTACTCCTCCTCATTTTTTGTGTATTTTTTGTTGATTTATTAAATAAAATTGTATTTAAAATTTACTCCTCCTCCACAACTACAAAAGTTTATTGCACACCATCAATTGGCACTAATCCTGTGACTAACCTGCTTCTAAAAAGCAATAAGATAGTTTTTGGGGATTTTTGGGGTAAAATAAAATTACCTGACTTGACCTGACCTTTTTGAAGCCTCATTTACACAACATTTCTGGCAAACCCGCAAGGATCAGTGAACTCTGTGACCAGTGAGTGACCTATTTTTGAAGTTTGGGTGAAAGTTTGGACATGCCAAACGACGACGAGGAGGAGGAAGAAACCAAGTCCACGCTGAGCGTTGCTGACAAGATCAGGAGCTTCAGCACAGGAGAAGAAGACGGTGAAGAAATAAAAACTTCTCAGAAGTCTGAAGATAAGGGGAAGTCTTCCAAGTCCTCCAAACCTAGAAGAGGATCCACGGCAAAGATGGAAGCAGCGAATTTGGAGGTAGCGAGGAATAGCCACCTCAATATTTTGGAGGAATTTGGGCAAGAGCTGGATCAAGAGTTGCGGAAGGTCCTCAATGAGGAGAGTCTGCAAATATGTTGGTCGTACTATGCCGGCTGGTTCTGCTATTGACATGAGTCCTGCAACATGCTGCAGGAGCAGCTCATCAAAGATAAGAAGGTGGAGCAGGCTGCTAAAATCAACAGCGATATCGCCCACGGCCGGAAGACTTATGTGATGATGGAGGTGCAAAAACAGGTAAAACTCGCCCCCCAATGCACCTCAACAACATCCGGCGCCAGTCCCTCCAGCTTCAGCTTTCTAGTACCTGCGCCGCCGTCAGACAGCCGCTTGAAGCTGAAGATGCCGAAGAGAGAGTTGCTTCAGTTTAGTGGTGATGTGAGGGAGTGGTTGGCGTTTTGGGCGTCATTCTCCACGATAACAACGACGCGAGACTTGTCGTTGTAGACAAGTTTCCCATCCTGCTGCAGTCCACGAATGAAGGATCGTCGGCAAGTGAGCTTGTCAGCAGTTTTTCCGTCCTGGCAGCCAACTACCCAGCAGTAGTAAAGAGCTTGGAGGAGAGGTAAGGGAGGAACAATGTTGTGGTTAAGGTCGACGTTCGAGATCTTTTGCAGCTGGTGATCGAGGCGTCCACAGGCAAAACAATAGATTTTGAGGACCTTGTTACCACCATCACGTCCCAGAAAAGAAATCTGCAGACACTCGGGGTGACACGAGACAAGTGGGCCAAGGTGCTCTATCCGGTGGTAGAGCCATGTCTTCCTTCCGAAATCCTCCAAGCATGGCAGCGTAGCAGCGACTTCAAGGAAGAGCTGAACGATCTTGTGGCCTTCGTACAGCAAGAAGTCAATAGCTAAATCGAGCGAACCCTCGCTCAGTTTTACGTGATCAGCGGGGGAAACAGCAACATCAGCAGTAGTGGGGGAAGTAAGTTCTCCAAACCCAGACTGGGTGATGTGCCGACATCATCCTCATTAGTCAACACCACCAACCAGGGTGGCAGCGGTGGACGAGATGGCAACAGCAGTAGTGGTAAAGGTGGAGGAGGTGGAAGGAGGTACAGCAGAAACAGCAGACAGGCGTGCGTGTTCTGCTCCAAGTCCAAACATTCTCCAGCCGATTGTGGAAGTGTGTTCTCGTTTTCTTGAAGAAATGGCGCGACCTGTTGAGAGAAAAGAGATGCTGTTACACTTGTTTGCGGTCTAACTACATGGAAAAACACTGCAACAAAAAGTTAAATTGTGACATTTGTCACAATGTATCCATTTGGCACCTAGTGATGTGCCCCAAGTGGCAGATTGGAGGAGAACCTCGACCTTCTCCCCAACCACCTTCAGATAACGTCATCCCAGCGTCACCTGCACCAGTTCTAGAGAGGAATACACTGCGCAACCAAGTAAAGACTAGGCTGCAGCGTACCAAGAAGTACACCCTACTCTAAACACTAGTCGTTACCGTTATTGGCAACAACCGTAAAATTCGAATCTCGAGAGAAATAGTGGACGAAGGTTTCCAGGAATCATATGTGCTAGATGCCCTCAGCGATGGGCTTCAAATGATTCCAGTTTGTAAGGAGACTGTCATTTATCAGTTGTTTGGAGGGGAGAAAAGCGACCTGCAAGAGCACAACATTATAAATGCGTTAGTTGCAGACAAAATTGAAAAAAATCGGTGCAAGTTTTGACTGTTCTGTTAATGATGAGATTGCGGGGGAGGTGCTACCTCCACCTACGGGGCCCTGGATGGAGGAACTCCGACGTGCAGGTATCTCCTTCACTGACGCTGAGAGCAGTGGCCACATTCCCATAAAAAATGCTCATAATAAATGACGCGTTAGCTGACATCTACACGGGTCGTATCCACCGCTTGGTGTACGGTCCGTCTGCAATGGAAACCAGGTGTGGATGGGTGATGTGCGGAAAGCTGCCCATGGAGACGGCGTCTCCTAGAAGCTCCATGCTGGTATATAACTTGTTGAATGTGGAAGAATATCCGCTTGCTGCGCTGTGGGAGCTGGAAGCCATAGGGATCCGAAAACCTGCGGAGAGCAAAATAGGAATTAGCTGACCACAGTCAACAGCACTTTGACATCAATGTCAAACAACTTACTGATAGGATAGGTATGAAGTTTGTCTCCCATGGATAAACGGCACAAAAGAGAGACTGTCACCCAACCGCTTTGCTGCTGAACGCCGATTGAAGACGTTGACCAGAGATCTCCAGGTAAAGGGCTACCTTTAAAACTGCAGTGAGTTGTTCCTGCAGTGCGAGAGAGATAGGATGATTGAGGAAGTCGTCAACCCGCAAAACAGCGAGGGATGTCACTACCTTTCACACCATGCATTCGTCAAGTTCAGTAACACCACTACTCCCATTCGTCCCGTGTTCGACGAATCTGTAAAGTCGAAGGGGAGCCTTTCCTTCAACGAGAACTTGGATAAAGGTTCCAACCTGCTGGAGTTAATTCCCCCGATCCTGTCTTGCTTCAGATTGAAAAAGGTGGGAGTGATTGCTGATGTGAAGAAGGGTCTCCAGCAGAACAGCATCACTCCAACAGATCGTGACTTCCTCCGGTTCCTGTAGTGGAAAGGCCCAACCTGTAAAAAGAAAAGATTTACAGGCACTGCAGAGTTGTGTTTGGGGTGACCAGTATTCCTTACTTATTGGGAGCTACTCTACATCATCATATGAAGAAGACGGCAGGGGAAAATGCGGTTGTAGCCAAGCAGCTCCTCCAATCCACATATGTAGACAACTGTCGCATACGTGTCGCTGTTGCTTCCAGCTCAGTTTGACTTGCGAGTACGGGAGTTTGGTTCATCCAAAAGAGAAGAAGTATTATCAGTACTTGGCCTAATGTGGAATAAGAAGAATGAAAATTTTACAGTAGATGTGTCAAGTGCTGCAGCAAGACGTTTCGAGAAACATATCCTGTAAAATCCTGCTGTCCATAGTCAACTCCCTCTACGATCCCTTGGGGTTCATCTGTCCCTTCATCATAGTTGGGAAAGTGCTGTTTTGTCGTTGTCACGATGAAAAGGGAGGCATTTATACACCAGTGTTATCAGAGCTAGCTGCTGACATAAAGAAGTGGGTGGTCCAGATTCCAGTACTGGAGGTGTTAGCTGTTCCTCGCCATCTCCAGTTTGGGAAAAATGGCCATTACAACATCCACGTGATGTGTGATGCATTCTTCAGTGCTACAGCAGCAGTATTGTTCCTGAGAAAGGAAAATACTCAAGAGGTGGGAGCGTTCCTCCTCAGCAAAGTATCGGGCGGCTTCTAAGACGACGGCCACCATCCCTTTGTTGGAGCTTGTTGCATGTGTAATAGCGTCACGGCTATTGCACGCCACCTTAGAGGACATAAGAAGTCCTGGAGTTCCAGTGACGCTGTGGTCAGATTCGTCCACCGCCCTAGCATGGTTCAGGAGCACAGGTCCGTAGGGAGTTTTCGTGACGAACTGTTGCGAAAAAATTAAAAAGTTAACGACAGTTATATCCTGGAGGCATGTTCCAGGAAATAAGAATATTGCTGACTTACCTTCCCGTGGCTGCTCGGCAAAGAATATGCTGAAATCGAGATTGTAAGAAGGACCGGTGTGGCTTCGTCATCCTTCTAATCAGTGGCCAAGGGGGAGGAGATTCCAGATGAGGAACTCATGGCGGAGAAGGATCGGAAGAAGAAGAAAATAGTAGTCAGTGTAACGGTGGTAAAAGAAAACCACCCAGTCCTGAGATTCCTCCGTAGTTCGTCCTACCCCAGAATCCTGAAAGGTGTAGCAGTATGGCAGCCCCTGAAAAAAAGATTAAAAATAAAGATTAGTTCACCGTCGCCGTCACCAAATCAAGACAGGAGTGTGAGCTTACCAAGTCCTGGATCCAAAAAGCCAAGTACTGGATAGTGCAATTTTTCCAGCAAAACTTCCAGAGGAATCCCTCCAATTACATTTCATTAATTTTTAGGGGATTTGGAAAGTTCATTTTTTGTATAATATGTAATTTAATAACATATTGTTTCCTCTCTTCAATTGTAAAAAATTAACAACAGTGGTTACTATGGTTACGAGTAATATTAAGTTTGTGCACTGCAAAAATATATAAAAATCGAAGAGTTGTAGATTACATTTACAATATGAAATTAATTAAGATCATAGGAGACAAATGAGTAAAAATACTAATTTAAATGAAACTTAAATTTTGCTACTTCTGAAAATAAATTACTGAATATTACGTTCAGTTTTGTAAAAACAACTGAATTATGCGATTTTATGCGGGTAATGCTTCGATTATGCGATTTAATGCGGGTTTTGCTACGAGTATGCGATTTTATGCGCTTTATGCGAAAATATTTTTTGAAAACAACACCTCTTTAATTGGCTTTTCATTATGTCCGGCCATTCATAGGCTGCGAATTCATTATGCTTTTTGTGCGTTTTATGCGTTTGAACGGCTCTGTTAATAAAGAACCACATAAATGCTTGCACCAGCGTATAAAATATAATAAACGAACAGTAAACTTTAATTTTAATTAAACAATTTCAACGCCCATCGGTTACACATGGTTTGTGCGCAACAATAAAGCAACAGCAGAATTATCGGATGAATAACCCGGTACAATAGTTACAGGAACAAACAAAAGAGCAAATAAATAATCGTAGCTTGTCGTTGTCGTAGCATCCATTGCATTGGAAATTCGCCATCGAATTTCATAAAAGCCATAATGGTTGATTGACAAAACTGTATATTTTTCTGTTTATTCGGGGGAAATACAAACATGTATTTTTAGTAGAAATAATAATGGGAATGTTTTAACTGAATGCATGAGAAAACTCTCCTATTGTTGTTCTAATTTTTTTAGTAAGCATGTTTAAAAATATTTGTAGTATTTTTAACGATAAGTAAATTTAAAAAATCAGAAAATATTGTCTTAGCAAAAATACTCAGAAATAAATTAAAAATTTCCTTAGTTTACACAGACGTTAAAGCTGTAAATGACGAATACAATCAGCCTAATTCGACTTTTTTTGCCATAATATGATATAAACAGTCAAATGCTACTAATACAATTATATATTAGGTTTATTTAAAATGAATTACGTATTTTTCTTTTGTTGTGCAAAAATAATCTCCATCATCATCATCGCATCTTCAGTCTGTTTTATGTTTCCTACTTTCAGTAAATCTATTTAAAGTACAGTATGTAACTTTTCACAACTAAACTTACCAAAAATATTAAAATGTTAAACTATAAGTTTGACAAGACTTTTATCGACTTTGTGTGTTAAAAACACAATAAATAGCTTTCTTGAAAACTGAACCAACTTAACACTGATCATTTCCATTTTGTATTTACACACAAATGACAATTCGCATTAGACACAGTTTTTGCAAATTCCCTGGATAGATTTAAAATAGAAAATTAAACTAAATGACTGCAATCATAGCAAATTATATTACACACGAATCAAGAAACGTAAAAAACAATAAATATTAGACTTACGGTTAATTGTAGAAAAAAGCATACTCTTATTTCTAATTAGATATTTGATCTTCCAAAAACTCACCTTCATTGTGCATAATTGACCCTCGCACCAATTGGTTGGTTGGTTGGTTTTATGGCAACCAAATAACCATTTTACTACAAAAAAGCAAATTCTTTAAATTCATTTTTGTTGAGTTAATTTTGTTGATGAAGAGGCAATCTTAAAGATGCTGCTCAGTTTTCTCCACGAAGCAAAGTAATTCACGAGCAGTAAATTAATTAATGTTCTGAATGCCGATCCTGAAAATGTTACTGAAAAAGAAAAAAAGAAGCAACTTAGAAAGTTATTCAATTGACTATTTACTTGGATTAATTACAAGCAATTAACGATGCGTTGCTTCGATAATGGTAATAGTTTTAAGAAATAGATACGAATGCATCATAATATTCGTAATATTTCATGACTTTTCAACAATTAACGCTTTAATTGTTTTGAATTAAATTAAAATCATATATTGTTTGCTGTTGTGGTAATGATTTTGCTGTGTTTCGACTTTTTTGGCATCTCTTTATATTCATAAATTATATGTTAGTAGTTGCCTTCCAAAAATTTCACTGCATAATACTAATAGAATTGATTTCTTATAATCAATAAATTCAGTGTCGTTAAAGTTTCTTTAGTTACCTTACATTTACTCTTTCAGTTTATGTAAGAGTAAATTGGCCGTGTAAACTTTTACATGAGAAAACTTTGGAAAAAATTTTATAAACTGTAACGAAGAAAAGCTTACCAGGGAAGAAATTTAATTTTTGTATTGGCATTAAAAAATTATTTAAAGATAAAAAACAACTACCTGCTTTTAATAAGTATATAGTTAGTTTTCGGCATTAATCCATTGGTTTAAATACTAAGACCACAGAAGTGTCTGTGGGTTAGGTTTTCTAATTCATGATGTAAGCGTTTTTAACAAAAATAGTAATTGAACAAAACATTATAATATCCTTTTTTTCGACAAAAACGGTATTTTATATCAGTTCCGATGTTAAGATTATAAGGGTTCAACAAATTATTTAGGTGTTGCTGTAGCACTGAAAGCTAAACCCTAATTAACCGCAGGCCGATTCACAAAGGTAATGACAATTAGTAGTCACAACTTAACTATAAATCATCGTCTGCAATTTGCTTAAAACTGATAAGCGATCTTTTTATCTAAAAAAATAAATTGCTCCCTCATCTAATTTATGTAAATTTCGTAGATAAGAATAAAATAAAACAAAGCAGACATCTGCCAAAGCCAGAGCGATCGAATCGAAGAGAATCGGTTGATAATTGAGACCGAGCGACATGATTTTAAAAAATCAGCTAAAATGTTGAAAAGTCACAAGTAAGTGAGATGGGATCGGAGTCTGCGTTCAAGTCAAACAAATGTAAATCACAAAATCAAACACTAATACAAGCATAAATTAA
>JAQFYG010004306.1:0-11199 GCA_034694325.1 Entomobrya corticalis | reverse complement strand
AGAAACAACCCCGGCGAAGCCGGGTTTTTACATTACATCTGGCACTTATCTACCTCGGTATTTACCGATTTATTATGCATACATTTTATATATATTTTATAAAATAAAATGCCAGGGAACGAGCATTGATGATGATGATGAGAATGAGAAGCTGTATGTCGTGCCAGAAACTGCGAATAGAAACCATGGCGGATGAATTGTTTATTTACTTACTTACACATGAATCGTTTATTGCACTTTTCTCGCTGATGCGGTGCGGTGTACTAACTGTTAGTAAATTGGCAGCGACATGCTGACTTGTTTGGCTTTTTTTTCTGGTTTAAAGGTAATCAGTTTCAAAGGATAGTTCAGCTTTTTGAGATGAATGTACAAACAAAAAAACAAACATTACTTATTATGCAATATGCTCGCACAGAGAAGTCGAAAATAGTGTAGCGGTTTGCGAGAGTTTGCTCTACTACACTGCACTGCAGATAAACAAACATTGTTTCTGAAAGAGCTATAACCGATCATTATAAGAGAAAAAAATGAATATTGGTTAATGACAGAATATTTACGAACATTTAAAAATGGAATATTGCACGGCATGAAAAACACATATGCATGCTGAGAGTAACATGTAATATTATATAGATAATGTTCAATATTGGGAGCATGAACATTACTTGTTGTAGTTTACACGGTAATTACAAGTAAGTCATGTTTTATTTTTTATTTCTCTTTTTTTTTTGCTGCCTACACTTCACGGAACCAATGGATTCTCTATCATCCTCTCAGTGAAAACGTAACGAGAACAATAAAAGTAGATTTTCTGTGACGGAAAGCCATCTCCTTCCTAAACAACATAAATAGCTAATCATCTGTAAATCCTCATATGTTTCGCATATGCTCATACTTTTATTTAGAAACTAATAAAATTAAACTTTGTTTTTTATTTATTTATTTGTTCATTTTATTTATTACTTATTTTTTAAGACTTTTCCCCTTCTGGTCGCCTAAAGGCTCTAGAGCATAAAGTAAAACTATACAATGAACTCTTTTTCTACATATTTTCCTCAATTCAGAAGCAGAGAACCGCGCAGGTTTAAGCAATGGGTTCATTGTAATCGATGACGTTTGACGTCCACTCCACCATCACCACCACACCGTCCAGTTTTTTATGTAAAAACTATTGTTGTTAACAGTAAAAAAGTACTATTGTGTATTATATCTGCTGAATGATGACTGCAAGGTAAATTCCTTTTTCTTTTGTGCAAAAAAATCCAAAAATGCTGCTGTGGTTTCCGCTTATAATGCTCAAATGTTCTCGTTTTCTCCCTCTTTCTAGCATGCATGTATACATTCTGATACAAATACCGATTGAATATAACACCGCCATAATATTATGTACTTCACGTCCATAAAACGAAACTGGGTCTCTCTTTCCCTCACCCAAACCTACCCAGTTTCACAACCCAAAACAGTATAAATGTGCAAAAAAAACTCGGCAACAACAGGGAAAAGAGAATAAAGAATGTGGGTATTCATTATGTAGTAGTAACAGTGTGGCATTATATGCGAGAACTTGGGACGACAAAACGCGAACTTGCCAATATATCGCCATATGTTAAATGGTAAATGAGACTGTCTAAACTTTTTCCATTTTAATGATTGCCATTGCATGTTGTGCCAGCTGCTTTCTTTAATTACAGGTTTCAATTCAACCAGCATCACTAATACCAGCAAAAAAACAAAAACAACAACAGAAACAGTATTTTGACAATGTATTTTAAGTATATACCTACGTGATATAAAGGTTGATAGTATGCAGTCAGCAGTGCATGCATTCTTTAATTACTCTGTTAATACTATACTTTATTCTCATATGTCACCCAAATATTTTCAGTTTTTTTTTTGTGTAGTATGAGCACATATTTATTGAAAATATAAGTATAGATGCATACGTATATATATGCTTTTGGAGCAAATCCTGCACTGTACACCAATCCATTGAGTTTTTCTCTTATTCCACTACTTTTTTTATTTCTCTGCAAAAAACTTTGAATTATGTTTGAGAATGTCGGTCGACTTTTAATTCCGGCGCTGGTAATAACTATGGTGGCAACTTTATGGTTTCTCTAAATTCCTAAATTGCATTGCAGACATCTAACAAGATTAAATTTTTTTTTGTAATCTTGGGATTTAAGCTTATGGTTATTGTGTAAATCAAATCAAGTAGAATGTTTCCTGAACTTCGATCCGTGTCATTTGTGTAAGCAAAAAAAATTTGGTAACCTAAACCTAGCTACCGTATTGCTACATACTTTTTTGTCCACTTTTTGATGATGGGTTTTGACACGCACTGTTTCGTTTAGATTGTCCTCCTTTAGAACGTACAACTTGGGACAAGACAAGTGGAAATACTCAACTTATCTTTTTAAGCAATATGATTACAAATATTAAAAGTGGATTTTTGTTTTTTTTAAAGCTGAGCAGTTTTCATCTGTATTTACTTGTGTGATAATGTGATGCATTTCAAGAAAAACACGAAGTTTTCATTAACTTAAATATTTATCTATTTGTCTGTTTACTTGCCAAAAGGTCACATTATTTTATCTAAGTAGCAGCTACAGAAGCAACAAAAAATGTTTCGAAATTCATTTATCGAAACGGTGCATCATGTGCATCACGTTGAGTACAAAACAAAGATAATGAAAATAAGATAACACACATACATCATCGACACCACTCAATAGAAAAAGATAAGCAAAAATTTTTAATAGGAAAAACTAGTACAAATGCAAGAGTGTTGATGTGGTCGTTGTAAAAGAAAATCTGAATCATCTCAACAATCCCTTTTAAAATATTAAATTAACAATCTTGTTGCTTCAACTTCGAACCAACGTCTAGAACGTCGTTCTTTTTCTGTCGATTGCCTGACCATCATCAAAAAATAAGAATTTCATCATAATATTGTCATACTTTTTTAATACTTAAAAATGTGTTTCATGCTATCTCTGCACAATTCCTTTTATCATCGTCGCCACAACAAAAATTGCATTAAGTAATTGATGAGTTATTACGTGGCGCTTTTAATATTATATGATTCATGATTGCATAGCTTTTAGTAAGACAAAGAAGAACCAGTCTTAGCTTTTAGCTAGGATATCTAGAACGCGAACGGTCGCTTCTTGCTTCTTGTTACAAGGTTGATGCTGATTGTGTGATAGATCATATAACACGTTCAGTGCATACAATTTCAAACAACAATAATATATTGTCATTCATTGCAGGCTCTACATTTCAAGTAAACTTTACCACAAAGGCCTATCCAAGTACTATCCTTTTACTTTGAAAAAAATTAATCATGAATTCAAATCCAAAAAGTAAAAATTTTCCTTTTGTTCAAGTCATGTAGTACTTAATTTGTATACTACTGTGTGAAGGAGTAAAAATGCAGTTTTGAAAGAAAAGAAGCAATCATTCACCATCGCATCACAGCACGCAGTATCACACAAATGCGTGTTCTACGCTTTTTTAATCTAATAGTAAATTAGTTATTTTGCGTAGTCTTTTGCATTTCCAAATTCTAAAACACTTTAAAAAAGTATAGCCATCAAAGTGACAGCCATAACAAATTCCCTATTCTCATAGAGTACAACAATTGATAATTCAAAAAATATTCATGTGTAAGAATACCTCTCTAAAAAGTGAAAAAAATACAGAAGCAATGTAGATGCAACTGAACTGTTAAGGGATTTATTTTTTTGGATTGACAATGGTGACGATTCTTTGATGCTGACAATCTAAGGGATCGCTTAATTCAATTTGTTGTAAGGCAGATAAAAAACATGATATTTGATAAAATGTAATAGCATCATAAAAAGTGCATATTACATATCACATAAGATCTTTTTCAAAATTACTTAGAAACAAAAATAGAATTAAAAGTTACAGTACAAAAATGTAAGAAAGCATATTACTTGACTATGCTGGCTGTGATTATTATTATTATTATTATTATTATTATCATATTATTACCATTACTCGATGGTCTTATTACTTATATTATTATTCATCATGTAATTGTGTGAAGTGAAGTAATGATATAATTAGCAAAGCACGTAAAAAATATTTTACATCGTGTGCTATAATACCCTTCACTCACACACACACACAAAACCCATTCATTCATTCTCACTGAATTCTGAAATAATTCACAAAAAATTCATGAGGATAGATGGATAGATGAGGATCATCATTGCATTTTGGCGGGGACCACTTACGCATGTCATTTCACATTCTTTTCTGCTGCAACTACTTGCAATTATTATTGTTATTCTTCTTGCTGAAAGTAGTTCTTCTCCGTTCTGTGCGGTTATGTAAAAAATATAACTCCTTTTTTAGTCGTTGTCGTCACATTACTATAATAACAATCATTGGCATCTCATTTAGCGTAATGTACACGTTTTTTGTAGCACATTACATTTATCTAACGTAATATTATCCTTGGTGCGACGGAGAACTTAAGATGAGATGATGATTTTATATTAGCCAACAACTAGACTAAATTTCAAGAGATGTAGTTTTAAAGTATAGGAGGATGAGGATGATGATCAAGATTACTATAAAGCATGTATGCATTATATAGCAATTGGTAAATCACGAAGAGATTTAATATAAAAAATATTCATTCAAAGAAAAATGTACTAACATTCTTTTTCTGTCAACTTTACTAATTTCACTCTTGCCACGCATGTCAGGCAATCATACAGAGTGATTGCAGCATAATTACTACTGCTATATTCTTTATGCACATTTTCTACTTTACTTTGACTTACATTTTTTTCACAGATTCAAATCTTATATATTTTTTATTTAGGTATTAAATGATGTACATTGGTCTTGATACACTACAATAAATCATTTCTTCTTCTTCTGTGCATATCAAACTGCATTAAAATATTTTATAATGGCGTGTTTGAATTCGATATCAAGCGAAATGACTTACAAAACAACTTGGAAACAGAACCACATCATCGTAATCATCATCACACCTTCCTCCCCCGTTCTCTCTATTTTTTCAGTGTCGTATTTAACCTTATTGTTGACTTTTTATTGAGTACCCCACACACAAAGGAGCATATTATTACTATTATTACAACGTGTTTTCATAGCACATCACATGAGTGCAGTAATATAATAGTGTATACATAGCACATACTATAAACACAGGTAAAGGTAAGTAGTGCACGAGTAAAAAAATATAGCCAAGTCGATGTAAAAACTAAGGCAGAGTTTTTTCGTCGTTGACTTGTTTCTTGTCAGAAAAGAGTACAATGAAGAATGATGACGACGACGAAGAAGAAAGGAGCAGCAAAAGGCAAGAAGAGAACAGAAAACGTTTACAATGTACATATAAAGCTGAATTGCATAACGGTACTTTTTCAACTTGCCTGGCCTGGCCATAATAGTCATCAAGTCATCATCATTGCAGTGCATGCAGATAATAATATATAAGCTTACATTGAATTTCACCTATATGCATTCAAAACACTATATAGGACTGCATTGTCTACGTTGCAAAAGAACTAGAACGTTATCTACAAAACAATTTCATTTCTTGTAGTTAAGCTTGGTATTAAACATGGAGTGAACGGGTTGAATATAAAAACAAACGAAAAAAGTCAGGTAAGAAGACGATCAAAATGATCAAATGACGATGATGATTAGGATGGGGGCGAAAACAAAAAGAATTTGAGCTTGAGCAAGTCTTCTTTGGCCGGTTATAGTACTAGCTTCATTATATACACACTTCTTTCGGTTTTTTAACCATGACAATTGCAAACAATACTATGTTAAAAAATATGTATGTACATATATCAGCATCGTCTTACGCATAACCATTTTATATGCATGTAGCGATTATAAAGTTTTTTTATTGGGCGATTGTGATGAAAATAATGTTCATGTTGGTCATGAATGATAAAAATTCCCTTTTCTAGACTACCGCTGAGAGATCCAAGTGCATGTGTTGCGTTGGGTTGGTAAGTTGAAAGGAGACTGTGAGGCTAAACGAAAGGCTGATACTTGGTACTTGTTTTTGTGCAAGTGACTTTGGCTAATAATGATAGTGAGATGAGACGGAGACGATCATGTTCTTTACCGCTTTACCGCTTACCGCTGCAGTCTTATGTTTTCTTGAAGAAGTAGCACATCGGATAAAATTGCATCCTAGTCTTACTTTGTAGTTTCTATAAGAAGTATATATACTTATAATGTATATTTGAAAAGCAATAAACGACAGGGACCTACAACAACAACTAGGTTCACATTACACATTTCCTTCAGTTGGCCTAATACGAAACAATGTGCAAGAAAAACTATGCAAGAGGGAGAATGATGATCTTCATCGTAATCGGGACAAATATGGTTCATGATGAGGCACCCATCTGGCCAAAACTTGAAAGCTGAAGGTGATACAAGTATTAAAATTCTGATTAGCTAACTTACTCCTTTCAATACATTTTGTGATTGCTTGTGCATGTCATATCGTTGCATAACCGCCAAAGCATCCCTGTTTGGAAAGCAGAAAAACTGCAGTTGTTGGGAAAGCTTTAGCCATTTTACAATGATTTTTTTGGTAAGCAATGTAGTTTGCAATATTGCAATTGCATTGCAGAAGTCTTTCCTGCTTTTTTGTACAAGAAAATGGACTTTTGTTGCTAGAAAATTTGATTTTTATTAGAGCAACTTTATCATCTTGCAGTTGCAAGCCATAATACCTACGTTTCTGTACAAAAAGCTGCAACTAGAGTAGCAATAGAAAAAAGTAATGCTAAAACCTTGTTCGAAGTTTTTTAGCAATCGTAAAATATGTAATTCAATTGACTATAAAAAGGAATACTGTTTTTGTCTCTGGTTATTTTTACAAAAGTTTCAGCAGTTTTAAAATGTTTTATACATTAATATAAATGATTTTTTTTGGATGCGACGATGATAAAGACGATTATGTTGTTGTCATAAAGTGAGATCGCCTTAGAAGAACAACACGAGTCCAAAACTTGCAAAAAAAGTGACGAGGTTTCTTTATTTCGACTACACTGCTAAATAATGCAGCTGTTTACCAGATATGGCAAGAATGTCTTAATTATATAAAGTGTCACTTCAAATTACAAGTTCAACATGAAGGGACAATAGCAATATGTTGATGTCTTGTTGATTTGTATTGAGCACAACAGTAAAATATTGCCACTCAATAATAAAAAGAAGCGAAACAAAAATTGCAAAAGTGGTTGGCTGTTTTGGCCATAGCGACTGGCGAGTTCAGCAAAAACAAAAAAGGCAATTTTCACTTGACTCATTGCAGTTTGCGTGCACTACACATTGATGATGTCCAATAAAACACTCCATTTCAATTTATTTATGCGCTCATTTTTCAAACAATTGAAGTAATAGGTAGTAATAGTGTCTTGAACCACAATAAATATGAAATAATGTGGTCAATGGTTAATTGCTATTGCTATTACTTTTTTTAAAAGAAATAAATAAAGTAATTGTTCCAATTGTTGAGCTTATTGTTTCATTTTTAGCCGCTGTAGTTGCTGCTGGCAATGATAACCAAACAAAAGTAAAGTAGTCCCTTACAACAATCGACATTATTTACTATCATTTAACATCAGCAGTGAACACAATAATAAAATACCCAGCAAAACAAAAAAGAACGTCGTCATTTCAATTCGAATGTTCATTCAATGGCAACAATTTCTTACTCTCTTTGTTATAATCTTTCCACTCCATCACCGAACTACCACCATCATCATCATCGCCATTTTAATGGCATTTCCTATCAGTGCACACTCACACTCACATGGCGCAAACCCTAAAAGGATAAACTGAAACAAGGTCATTTAACTTTTTTTACTCGCTCATTCTCTGTGTGTGCGTTTATCAGAGGAACGGTTGCTGCCCAGTATTTCTTTTGCAGTAACTTATGCATTTAAAATTATATTTACATTCAACTATTCAACATTGAAATCTTGAATTCCCTGCTACTTTTTTTTCTTTTTAATCAGTAATATACCAACATGCCAACATTCAATTTAGCTATGGCGAGAAGAAAAAAAATTCTAAGAAGAAGACATACAAAACAAAATACTAGTTCCTTCTTGCATACATTATTTATCTGTAAAAAACTATTTATAAATGCGTTTTTTTTGTTAGTGGTCATGTTCATGTTTGCTATAAGCCTCAATTAATAATGAATTTCATCAACACACTGAATCAGCAAAAAATATATATTAAGGTGATGATTGAGATGACAGATAATGTAAATAAAATTCACAACAGATTCAGATGCAAAAAATGGCGAAAAATTATAATATCAGCATCACATCATCATCATCAAGCCTTTCCATCTTTGCTCGGTTGGCACAAATGTCCGTGTGCCGTACGCCCCTGTTTAAGATCTAATATATCGTTATAGTAGTATCGTCGTTTTTTTCACTCTTGTTGCTCATTAATTATGGTCTCATCAAAACAAATTTCAATGTGACTAGTTTAGACTTTGAATACATTTGCAAACATTTCTGATTGAAATGCATTGTTGATGTTTGAATTAGATTTTTGAGCGAGAAGCAAAAGTAATGGCAATGGCACTATATAGTGAAGTAAGTAGCAGTAGGAAGCATCAAGAAGCGAATAAATAAATTAAATACGCATGTATATTATTACGTTACACATGACATGATTCCCTTTTTCTTTGAACGACGACAACCAAATAAAATAAAAGAATCACACACAAAAAACATTAACATGCACAATAAATGTTTCTCGAAAATAACCATAAATAACGAAATAAAAATAATATGTCATTACTATCATTATTATTACTACTATCACTCAAAGTAACAAGTTTATACATTCAATTTTTTGCATATATGTATTATTTAAGCTGAAAACATGAATAAAATGCCAAAATACTAAAAGGGAAAACAATTCAAGAGGCACAAACAACAAAACACAATTTCGCAATTTTCCCCTTGAAAATAGTCCAAAAATGCTCTTAACTTGGGTTGAAAAAACTTAATATCGCCTTAAAAGTGGTGTAATACTTCTTAATAATAATAATATCTTGCACGATGCAGATGAACAAAAAAATTGATATACATACTTCCTAGATAATCTTGGGTTGTACATTTTTGTGCGTTAGATTCAACTGGCAAGAAGTTTTTTAAAACTGAAAACATTATTATTATCATCATGGTTCGTTAAGGTAATTCTTCCTTCAGTGCATATCTTTTGTTTCTTTTTTACATATTTTTTAATCTGTCACTTTCTTCTTTTCAGTTTTCATACAGATAAATAATATTTACTTCTTCTTATGAAAATTATGCTCCTTTTTATTCAAAAATCATTTTTATTGCAAAATTTTCTGCATACCACTCCCGTAGACTTTAAAAAAATAATATGCATGCCTACTTCGACATGGTAGCAGTTTTTTTCTTCAAATGAAAGGGGTACCAATTTACCAATGGCATTCGTACGATTCCTTTTTTGAAACTGAGAGTTTTTACTCCTGCCATTGATGTTGGTTGATGGTACTTTAAGAAAAACCATAGAAAACTGATTCCCTTTTATTCATTCAGATGAAAAAAATATATAATACGTCAAAGGATAATTGCAAACTATGCACTACAATAAAATATTATATACCACCAGGTACATTATCATTTACCAACCACCACTAAAAGTTGCATTCATGTGTTCGAAAGTAAAGCACTGCTGAACCTTAACAAAAAAGAGTGATTGCTCTTACTCCTCCTATTCTACAGTACACTGCCGCCGATATGACGATAATAATAAATTCGTTCCGTTAAATGCTATCTATCTAATCAGTGTGCAAACTGACAGTGCAGAAGTAATGCCACAGTGGCACAAGGACGCAAGAAAAAGAAAATTATTTAGATAAACGTACTAACTCCCCATATACACGTCCATCTATATATTATTTGTATTTGTACATAGTACATGTTTTAAAGTAGGACACTTTTAGGTGCTTATTTTTTGCACAAAATTACTAAACGTTTATATGTGATTATTTCTGTTTTAAAACGCCAAGTAAACAATAACAATGCAACAAACAGAAATAAACATGTCCATTCATCTAGTAGCGTCGACCAAGAAAAGAAACAAGCGATGAGGAGGATAATTTTTCCTTCTTTCAAGTTTAAATTGTTAACCTTCAGCGAATTTAAAGCTGATAGTTATTCTATTAAACTTAAGGCAAAAAAGCAAAAATGTAATCCGACGGAAAGTGCTCAGCGCTTTAATGTTTTATTCTTTCAGTAAAAAATACTATTAAAAACCCCTAAATGTAGTAAAGAGACTAGAACTAGATATAAAAGATGCAGAAAAATGTATGTTTACTACATTACATACTGCACATAGTTTTCCTTGCATATATTATTCTTTTTTTCTGAAATAAATTTTGTTGAGAGCTCACACAGAGAGTGAGTTAAGTTGAACCACATTCAAGAGCACCATAAACATTCGCCGGATATGTTTCTCTGTTATTTTTTTGGGGAAGGTCAGTGGTTTCTCTCTTGTTCTTGATGATGATCATCATGTTGTTGTTTAAGGCAATGTAACTGTAAGTACAAAACAAGTTAAGTAGTAACACAATACCACTAAGACCATCATATCAACGAAACCATTACAGACCTTAGCAGACAAGTGAAATATGAATGTTTGCATATCACAATCACAATACAAAATTGCGTGCCAAATTGCAACTCTAGAACAAGTACACACTACTACTGTTCATTATTTTGGAAGTTTGTAAAAGAAAGAAATGGTAATGTTTAAAAATAGTCGTATTAATATACATTGATGCAAATATTATGCAGAATAATGTACATGAATATATTTTTTGTCTCATTCCTCCATTCTGCAATACAGCATTGTACATGGAAATAGAATGCAAATGCTAAATTATTTTTATATACCACTATTCATGTTTCAAGTTTTAACTTTATATATTTTTACCCGTCCGTCCCATATCCCCAATCATCATCAGTGTCATCATCATCGTCCTGCTCATGGCTATTAATCATAAATGAATGGCAAACTCAATAACGAATTTAGAAGAAAATGTAAAAAAGGTTGTGTGTGTAACAAAAGGAGCAACAGTTATGTAGTAGTCTAGTAGCTGTCGCATGT
>JAQFYG010004305.1:0-11200 GCA_034694325.1 Entomobrya corticalis | reverse complement strand
AAGATGTCATGCAAATGACATTCAAGGGATGAGAGCTGAATAATCCTTAAATGAGATTCACATGGCCTGGAGTAATTCCAATCCCTCAATTTTTTTTACAACGCCTAGTTAGTAAATTATTATCGGTCGAACAAACCGCATGTCCCAGGCAATGTAAAAAAGCTTCATCATGCGTTCTGATTTTGTTTATACGCATTATTCATAAATCCTAAAGTATTCAATTCAAGTTAAATATTTTTTGTTTAGGAACAAATTAAACAATAAATTAACAATTAAACGCATTGCTATTATTAAACCATTAACCGTTCAGTCATGCTTGTAATTTTATTTTTGTCTTAATTGGAACTCAAGTAAGCGAATTTATACGTTTTACAAACGTTTTGATAGATAGATGATTTTAAATAATTTGATTGATATTACTCGATCATAAATCAAGTTTGGAATTTCATTTGATTTATGAAGGTTTATAAAATGAAAATAAATGGAAACGCGATTGTGGAGATTGATAATGTCATCCATAACATTCCCATCGACTTACTAAACATTAAACAGTTTTAGTTATAATGCAAGCAGCTATGTATTTTAAATTATTGCCCGCTCACACATTATGTTCAAAGTCACGGTCAACTGATCTTAAGAACTTGATTAAACTTTTTCTGGTTGTAATAAAAAGCAACTCAAAAATACGAAGATCGACATTAATAAAAGTATTATGTACATGTTACTATTTACTTAGTTATACAAGACTAAGCAAATTCTCAGTCAAGTGAAACAAGAGGCTTTTATAATATATTGGCTCACTAATAATGCAACTTTTTGACCATCTTCAGAATCTTCTCCAGTTTTATGAAAAAATAGTCGATGGCTTAGGTTAATCAGGTTGCTCCAATTTTGTGTACGGCATAATAATCTCATAATAATATCCGTAAAAGTCAAACAAAATAAAATAAAATACAATTAGCAGATAATTTTTTGACTAAATAAGATTGACAATAAAAAAATAACATCCCGGAGCAGGTTGAAGTAGTTTGTCCACTGTGTCTTGTTAAGTGAAATAAAACGTAAATACAGATTGGATGACCTTGGTTGGTTAAAAGGGATAGTCATTTAAATTCCTTAAAATAAATCTCTGAAGAATCTGAAATCAAATTTTATAGGCTCAAATATTTCAATGAGTTATCATGCATTGAAAAGCTGAATTTATACAACTAATGATCCTTTATTCTCTTTGTTAACTTTCACATTACTTTCATCCTCTTTGTTTGCTCTACCTAGTTGGCACGCATGAATGCTAGTGAATGAATTATTATTCTACAGAGAATAGTACTTCTCACGTCTCAAGTTTACTTTCATCATCACGCTCTCTCTCAAGAAAAACTTCATCCCCATTTATGCTCGTCGATCGTTTTAAGCCACATAGAAAAAAAATTACAAGAGAAAGTTTCTGCTTTCAAAACGTTACATCTTTTATCCGTAAAATCTTGCGTTATAATCTTGACGTTATATTTAAAATCTTTTAAAATAAAACCAACGAATTAACCGTATTCTCCATTATTGAAAATACATCTACATTTGTCGTCTCTTTATGAAGCGGACCGACCGGACTGCACTGAAACTCTGTTTGTTGCAAGCAGTTTATCACCCTTCTACGTAACGTTTTATTCTCCATTAGCTTCAATCGGCAACAATTTACTTTACTAATAATATCGTAATTAGTTCACAGGCAAAGCAACAGCCAACATTAAACTAAATACTCCAGCCGCCAAATTTAATACGGGATGTACCCATGGCGACAAAATTCCATAGATAGATAATTATTGTAGATAGTAATTGTGAATGCCAAATGAATGGGTAATTAATGAATATCCAAAAGAGAAGTGTACTCCCAATAAGGGTTTGAGTTTATTGTCGCTTTCACATTTTCTCTGCATTCACCAATTTCTCTTCGTAAAATTTTGTCTTAATATTTTGATCGTGGAATGATATACGCAACACAGTGAAATATAACAGGAGAATGTTATTGCTTTCACTAAAGAGAAAGTGGAGAGAAAGACTATTCTAATCTGGAAATAGCACGTACAAGGGCATGTTGAATTTGACATGATAATGAATTAGATGAGATAGAAAACGTAATGAATAAAATGATGATCCGGATTCGCCTTGTTTTTCCTCAAAGTAAAAAGTTGGAGAAAGTGGTAAAAGCTAATAATTTGCCTTTTTCTATGCAAATCAGCTCACTTGACACTTGGATTGTGAATTGTTTTTACTGTTTGTCCAATATGTATTACTGCGGAAACCTTTTGGCTTGGGATCAATTTAGTTCAATTGCCAGAAATATTTGAAAAAGTTTAAAGATGGCGTCAATTAGAACCAGATGTAAACCATGTAGCAAGTGAAATTATGAAATGCATTGTGAAAAAAACTAGTCGTGGCAATCCACGTTGGAAATCACTTAAGTGAAAGATTGTAGTCACGATTACATCTACGATATAGTACGACATCTGTGATAGTAAACAGTATCTGAAAGAGTCTTTGATAAATGCGTCCTCTGGTGACCTTAGGAGTAACATTTGACCTGAGGTGTCTTCACAAAATTTGATCACAAAGAAAGAATGATCATTGTATTTGATTCATATACCGTACTTGGACTTAACTAATCATAATTCTTAGTTGATCTTAGAACTAACCTCTCAGTAAAATGATAAGAGAGGTTTTTATAATATATATATTTATTAAATAATATTGATACTTTTGATCATCATCACAATATGTATTTTTACTTTAGCTTTGTAAAGAAAATAGTCGACCATTTAATTAGATCATGGTGTCCAAATATTGTTTATGGCATATTAATAACAACTCACTAGATAACGTTATCAGGTGAGAGGAGCTTAAGGCCACTGGAACAGTTGAAACTGCATCTACGGATTATGTTGAATTTAATGCCGTCGGAATTTTTCTGCAAAACTAATATTTAGTATTTTAAAAGAGCAAAAGAAAATGAAGTTTTTAAGCGTGCTGGCACCAATCAATCTTTGTTTTCCTGCCGGTGTTCTTCCAATCAGCCGCATTGTCTTTTGCGTGCGCTTAACACTAACGCGTTCAGCTGGGAAGCGTGCCAGCGCGCTAAAATGTTATTTTCTTTCATTCTATAAAAATACTAAATATTAATTTCACCGAAAAATTCTAACATCATTAAATTCAATATAATCTGTAGATGCAGATCCGACTATTCCTGTGGCCTTAAACTCCTCTTGTTTGACAACGTTACCTATTCAGAATGTAAACATCATTTGAATATTAAATTGCATTTAATTTATCATTTTTTACTGAAAAAAATGAATGATGATCGACCGTTGGAATGGGAATATTGATGACTAAATATATCACATGCTACCAATAAGTATCAATAGTTTTTTTCTAGTTAAATGAGTTCAAGCTCAGCAAGTAACCGAATTTCGCGGTAAGGCGGAAGCGTCTACAAATGTAAGTGGTATTATTCAGAAAAGGATAAAACATCGCATCGATTATTTATAGTAGTGCATTTGTAGAAGAAGTAGAACCTACTCTTCTTGATTACATGCATACTTACAGGCATTGGTGAACTTCTGAAAGCGGTTAAGTATTGGCAGTATTTCGCTTCCGTTCATAATGTTTTCGTCAAGTTTGTGATTCATGTGCGAACATAGGTGTTCTGGAGCTGGACTAGGAAATAATAAAGATTGTTATAGAAAACAAGAAAAGGCAACAACCAATGAGTTCGGAGGAGCGGTTTGAAAATCCAAAAAAATTGAAGGTCATAATCATGACAATTGAAAACTAATTGCAACACTAATGCAAACTATGCATATTCAATAACAATCACATAATAATTATAATACATCCTATTTTTATATATGTATATTGTATTATCCAATCACATAAAGTATTAATACAACACAGTGACGATAGCTCAGAGAACATTATCATGTTATGTAGTTGTTTTGCTTCTTTTTTGGAACACTCCAATGGCCTATATTAATTGACCTTCCGAAAAAAAATTCGCTTGTTATCGCTGACCGTTACTGACGGAAAATTGAGACGTTCTCCTCTGTTTCATCATCACTATAGTGTATTAATACTTTATGTGATTGGTATTATCCTTAGATAAAACGTATTTAATAAGAATGAATTTTATTAAGATTTTTAGTTTTATAGAATAATAATGTGAAGGCAATTTTCTTTCAAAACTATATTTTTAAAATCTTTTAAAATATTTAGAAAGGGAAAGTGAACTAGCTTTTGTTTAGAAAAAGATTTTGAATAATAAAAGAAGAATATGCTTACAGTATAAAAAGTTGTTGAAAAATGATGATTTAAAAAGGATAATATATGAATTTTTAAATATGTTGTTATATATTTATAAATGTTTAGAAAACATAGTTTTTAGTTAAGCAAATTAATAGATTAATAGATTCAATTAGTCAATTGTAGATTTAAGTAATTATAGGTGGATTATAACGTTACGTTGTCTCTAAACAAAACATTACCAAATAACGATACATTTACATTTTCTCATTACCAATTATACCAGAAACAATAAAAAGTGAATAAGTGTAATAAATTAAGACATGAATGAAAACATGAATCTATGAAAATCATCTCAAATTCGTTATATATTTGGTGCATTCTTTTTACGTTTCTGAACTAAACGTTACTGTTCTTCAATGTAATAGTTCTGATTTTTCCTAACAGTTATCATTACATTTGGTAACCTTTCACCACAAATCCTGCGGTTTGACGAAAACCACAATCAACGGCGGTTAAAGCTGTCAATATTATATTGAATGTGAAAACAAATTTTTCTATGTACCGACTTTTCATTAATCTTTGAAATTGGGTTTTATAATGTTTTAAGAAAAACTGTTTTATTGATCAATCTAATTTAATCCATCTATATTCACTTAAATTGATAGTGTTCTTATTCTAATACTGAATAAATATATTGTCTGATTATATATTGATGATGAAAGAAGTAAATGATGTGGAATTTAAAGCTAATAAATGATGCAGTGATGTTTGTGTGTTTAATTTTTTATTTTGTGTATTTTACCAAATCTAATTTTCCATTTTACAATGAAAATACAGTTGCGGTTACTGTGGTCGCCAAACTCAATTAATGGGAAACGAAATCCTACTTTTTTGAAATGCTTTAATATAAAAATCTCATCAAAAGCAAAAAATTTCCATTTTTGTTTGATGCGTTTCGTTTTTTTGTCTCTCGTGTTATCTCTGAACATCTGGTATAATATTTCCATGTAATTTGAGGTATAAAAGTTGCTTTGTCGATGTGAATGCGTTTTCTCTTCTATTCTGTACTGCAAACTTTAGAAACCCGTTATCTTTTGATTACAATTACAGGCAGATATACTAAAACAATCTGTAAACGACGTCGATCAAATAAAGTTATTAGTAAATTGTTAGATACTTTAAAATTTATCATTTAATTTTATGTTCAGTTCACCGGACTTTATAAACATTTTGGAATGCAGAATTCTTAGCAACAAATCCTTGATGAATGATAGAAAACCTGCGACTGACACACCTGTACTTCTTGCAATTTTCAGAAAGTTTTTTGTAGATTACGTTTATGTTACGTTGATGGTATAGAACTTTTATTTTCGTTATTTTTATGTAACCTTGTAGAAAACTTCAATCTTTCCTTATCAATTTGTATAGGCCGTCATCAAAATGAATAACTATGTAAAGCATATAAATGTCGGTTTTTCAGTAAATTACCAGTATTTTTGTGTAACGTAAGGGATTTTTAATGTTTCTAAAAGCATAAAATAAGTAACATATCGGGTTTTAAAGACACGAAATCAGAAGAAATGCTCTAACTTGACTTTTTATTTCACATTCGTCAACAATGTAACTTGTTTTCATCTATTGACATCTTTTAACGCATTTATATACAGTCGAAGCTTGATATAGTGGACACGCAGGAGCAAGTCCAAATCTGTCCACTATAGCTATTGTCCACTATACATATAGTAGACATGTCCACTATAAAGACGCAAAAAATATTTTTTACCTACGTTTTCCATCAGATGATACATGTGTCGTACAAGCATATATCCTGTATGTGGATAACATTCGGCCATTCACAAAAAAGTAAGGGGAATATTTTATGTAATACCTAGTCCTTACTTCTGATGTTTCTGCTATATAGTGGACATGTCCACAATATAGCAGAGACCAGGTGCCATTTCCACTCATTTTAGGGCATTGTCCACTATATAGCAGAGACTTGTGCTCTACAGCAAGTCGAAATCTGTCCACTTAAGCTATTTGTCCACTATATACATGTCCACTATATCAAGCTTTGACTGCAGTGTACTATTATCATGTAAGCTGACACTTAAATCAACGTAATATTAGCTTACATGAAAGGTTTTAAGGCAATAGATTCCAAAATACAATTTTTAGATTTCTTGCTGAAACGGATGCCTGACAATAATGGGTTTTCAGTCCAAAAGATAAGCACAAAGAGTTCCCAAATTTTTCTATTTAGATCAACTGTAGATACGAGTGTGAAGATGAAAATATCTACGTTCATTTACACCATAGAGAAACTTGTATTTTTAACTAAAAGTATAAAGATGCTTCAGTTTCTTCATTTGCTACTATCATCGAGAAATAAGAACCAAGTCCGGTTAATTACTGCTACGTTGGTTAACTGTTTGAAGTATAAGATGTTTTCTTTATTCAACTTTGATAGCGGCAGTCTGCGAAATACAATATTTATTTATAAAATTGCTTGACACTACAAAAATATGAATTATGGGATTGCTTACTTAAATGCGCAACTTGCTAATAATTTAATAAACAGAGGGAAATATTTTAAAGTCGATGTAATCTATATTTTTATAAAGTGCTACCATCGGAAAAGTAAAAAAGCGAAGCGCATAAAGAAAAAAATCATTAATTGAAAAAAGCAAAAACATCTTCATTTTATTATAAAATAAATAAATAAAATACAAAACATAGTTTATAATGAACAGAAGATTACATATCATTCGATTATAGATATCAGATAAATTCAAAGTTAAAACATAAATGAGGCTAAAAACCGCAGTGCATGAATATTCCATTAATCGATAAATCGGATTCAACTTAATTATTTCTAGTTATCCCACAATCCATTTGAACTTCATAAACTTCATGGCACTGAAAAACTATCTCCGTATCACTTCAGTTATTTGTAGTATTACAGTGATTGGAAATCATCGCAATCATTATGAAGTATGCGGAAAGACAGGTGTTGAAGTAGCGCATATTAATAAATAAAAAATAACCTATGGACCATAAATGAGATCTGTGAGATTTCAAGGAATATCTTATTATCTTTTTATGCTGTCATTTTCAAAATATTATATTACATTTATTGTAAATTACTGCTGTCATTGGTAAGCAAAAAAATTAATAGAAGCTTTATTTTCAAAAAAATGGTTAAAGATTTAAAGAAAACGATACTATTAAAACTAAAAAAGTCTAAAATTTAAGAATAAACGGGGACACAAAGCGACCGAATAGTGTTTTCGCTGTCCCATTTGACAGTTTTGTTGCATTAAGTTACAAGACCGGACCAATTATTACCTGCTGCTGACCAAAAAGTAATAAAGGAAAACCAAGCAATTGTTAAATATAATTCGCACATGTCATTTATGTTTCTGCACATTTTGCTTTAGCACACGTAACTCCTATCTGCTTACAGTGTTACTGTTATTAAGCCCAAAAAAATTTTGGTTGACGTCAAAATGAGCACATGTTTTACTATTATAAATGGAAGACTACATTTAATTAAAATTCAATCCTCAAAAATATTATTACACGCCTCTATAAAATGCTGATGTGCAGCGCACCCTGTGCTTCTACAAAATAATATAAATTCATGATGTAGTCTCCCTTCAGTTGAATAAAAACTAAATTAGAACTATTTTCCGAGAAGATTGCTAATTTTTTTGTGATGTTTAGATCTAGGTAAGTTAAGATTCCTGTAGTGTCTGCTCAGGTAAGGTAAAGCAACGAATATATTTTATGAATGCATTTTTTGAAAATGGCGGCCGAGATATTCTCAGCAATGATAAAATGATATGCGGTATAATATTAATTAATGCTAGATGTTATTTTTTTTAGTGTTATAGTACTTAAACCATGAATATGAAACCTATTATATCTATGGTTAATGGTTTTTAATTTTTAAAATAAAATTTGAGAAATTATTAAAGCAATGTCGACACCAGTTGATATTTGAATAATAATGTATTGTTCGCTTAAACTTGTCTTCATTTTTGATCGTGATATTGCTATACCTACGCAGAAGGAAATGTGACGAGAAAAAGTTGTTGGTTTCAAGAAAGAGAAAGTAGGCAGAAAGTCTATTAAAATTTGAAAATAGTATGCACAAAAGCATTTTGAATTTGTACTGATGATGAGGTCGAGAACGTGATGTATAAAATGATGATGAACGATGAAATGAAAAATTGGAGAAAGTTGTGAAAGCTGATGATTTGTTTTTATATGTAATTCAAACAAAGTCATCATTAAGTATTGCGCCGAATTTTGGTGAATGATTCAATCTACGGACTAGTGAGTTTGTGGTAATCTAATAGATTGAGTTACCAAAAATTATTGAAATATTTAAAAAGCGACGTAAATTGGATGCAAACAATGTAGCAAATGAGGAAAGTGCCTTGTGACATTCTGATTCAGATTTTGAGCAAGTAACACAGAAAGCAAGGGGCGTTGTAGAGTTCCATGGAAAGATGTTGAGTTTGAACACCATGTTAGTTCGTGACTATAGAATACGTACCAAGTTAACTTGATAATTAAGTTTACTAGCAACAATACATGAAAAAATTAACACTTCCTTAGGAAGCATTCTTTGGAGAATTAGGCATTCGGAGAGGGCCTTGCCGACCCAAAAAACCTACACAAGCTCTTAAGCGGGACAAATTGACAACTAATAATTTTAATTTAATTCGATTTTGTAAAAAACTCACTTTAGACTACAAAAATACTCACTTTGCAAATATATGACCCTAAGGGATGAGTGAGTCTTTTTTCTGGTGATGACCGAGCATTTTTAAATGGACGAACGCAAGAACGCAAGGCAAGAACGGAATTCCTCAAAAAATTCAAAATTAAAGAAATTAATTGGAATGATAAAAATGACAAGATACATCATGTCACGCCGGCGTGGAGAAAAAATAAACAACAGGCTCCTGAAGTACCCAATAATCCATATGCGACGACCATATGTAATGATATCCTTCAAGGAAAAGTTTCACTGCAGCCAGTTGTTGTGTGTCAAGAATTTAAACAGTTACTACAAGATTACGACGCAATTAATTCAACTAGACAGCCTACCCATGCAACCACCTCCAATTCGTTTGCTACACCCAATACTTCTCTCCATAATCAATATCATGGCAACCCCCATCGTGGAGGTATAAATCGTTCAAGAGGAGGTGGGAGAGCAAGAGGTAGGGGACGAGGAGGAAGGAACTGGAATAACCGTAACAGTTATGAGCAGAGACCTCATGTCGACATGATTCCACCACAAACAGAAAGAACATTTCATACGTATAATACAACTACCACCACCGCACCACCTCCGAGAATACCCAGAAATCCACCGAGTTCCAGCAATCACCAATCCTTCAAATCTGCATCATCCGTTCTCCAAACTATTCAATGAGGGGACGACACCAATTCTCACCAAACGACTACTAGAAAACGTCGTCGTTTTATAAATATGAAACAATTATTTAAAATTAACACTTGTTCTAGGTCAGAGTATCAATTCCTATTTGAATTGTATAATTTTACAAAAAATAACACAAATATTCATAATCTCAGTTCGTTAAAAAATATACCAATGAATATTCAATGTCTATTAAATTTAGGTTTAAAATTTTGTCTTCCATGTAAGCCTAATCGTAAAATGATTGAGCAATCCATTCGGGAAACTGTAAGAAAAATAGCCTGGAATTTATTTTTTAAGATGAATCCAGACAATAAAAGGGTAAATGAGAATATCAAAAAATGGTATATAACTTGCACAAAAAGCTACAGAAGTATTAATAAAGTATCAGGCCCAGAATGTCAGCTTCAGAGTTTATTATGTAATATTGATATCCTGTGTAAAAACATCAATAAATCAATCCTAAAATCTTGTAAATCTTCCGCTGAACTATTCAAACCAACTATTGAGCTTTGTCGAGAATTCTGTAATCTGCATAACATTTTAATAATCGAAGCTGATAAAAATGCAGGAATATGTCTTGTCGACAAGACTGATTATGATAAAGAGGTTTTGAGACAGTTAGAAGATCTTAATACTTATTTTCCCACAACAAAATCTCATTTCGAAATGAAAATGGTGGAATTCCGAGATAAGTTAAAGATTTTTGATAAAAAAATGCCCGATAACTATAAAGCAAGTAGTTTTCTTTCGTTTGACGACAAACCCGCTCATTTTTACATACTACCCAAAATACATAAGAAATACGATTCTTTTCCAAAGGGTAGACCAATCAGCAGTACTTTTCAAAAATCAAACAAATATGTTAGTAGGCTACTGGACATTATTTTAAAACCATCACTGTTTAATGTTAAAGATTTAATCATTGATACGCAACACTTTCTTCTATTATTAGATTCATTACAACTTGATAAAAATAAAAAATATACGTTAGTAACGGTCGACGTAGAGGCTTTATATCCAAGCCTAAACATAAATGATTGTAAGAAACATTGTACTAATGAATATCTAGAGCAGGGCGACAAAGTTATGTATCTTTCCAAACAAGAATTTTTAAATATTATGGGATTGAGTCTAGACTATAACTTCGTTAAGTATGAAGACCAGTATTTTTATCAGCATAAGGGGATTGAGATGGGCAATGCAGCTAGTGTGGTCGTAGCAAACATTACCGTTTTCCATGAGATCAGAAATATATTTTCTGGTCGACCAGAAATAGAATTTTGTAAACGGTTTTTAGACGACATTTTTATGATTGTAGAAGTTAGCAATATTCATAATCTTAATGAATGGCTTGAGAATATGCTGAGGCATGAATATTTAAAATTTACTTATGAATATAATGAATCTAGCATTAATTTTCTCGATGTCAACGTAGCTCTCTCTAGCGAT
>JAQFYG010004304.1:0-11203 GCA_034694325.1 Entomobrya corticalis | reverse complement strand
TTGGATATTCATCCAGTATCTAGACATTTACTATCTTGTGTCAACATATTTGTTCTAAAAGATAAAGAGGTAAAACTTACTATATTTTGTGCAAACTTCTTCTTACTTTGTTCTACAATTAAGACGTCAATATGCTCATTATTGTAATTTTAATCAAATGCTATTTTGGAGTATCAATAAGAATTTTCAGTTTCACAGAATCGCCTTGACTATAATTAAGGTACATCTAATAAAATTTGTAATCTATTTTATTTTATTTAATCTTTGCAGATAATGTCATATCACAGCAAGTGGTTCATTTAGTTATATGGACGAATTTTAGACACGTGTAAATGCCTCGGTTACGCTGATAGGCGTTTTATATGTACATAAAAACAATAAAGCATCATTATCCCATCATCCATCTTAGCAACGAAATCTGGTTTTATTTTTCAATATATTTTCTATTGAAAGCGTTTTTTGTTTAAACGCTGATCCCTATTTTTTGTACTTGAAGTAGATGAAAAGAAGTAAGTGAAAGCGGCATTTTCTTTACAATTAAAAAGTATCACACCACCGCACTTTACATTTTAACCATTTTCTGATAATAAAGAAGACTAGCTACTGAACACGGTGTCGATTTTGTGATGTCATGAATGATGTATTTTCTTAAAATTTTACAATTAGTCCATCTTTTCTACGGATTCAATTTTTATTCAGTGAAAAAAATCAATTATGGCAATATATGACCAAAGGAAGGCGACAATATAGCTTTGCATTGCCAATTTGACAATTAAGGCAGTCGAACTTATAATTAGATCATAATATTTATTTTTATTTTGTAATAACGATTGGAAAAATTTAATTTTACATTTATATATATCCACCTAGTGACCAGTGTACCAATATCGACCATTTTTATATGTGACATATTATAACGGCGGTTAGATAAAGTTAACATTTGAAAGTGACATTACTACATATAGATTAGCAAATTCCAAGCTGGGTAGTGACTAAAAGCTAGTAGCTAGCATGAAAAAAACGGCAATTTGAATAGGGTCGGAATATTGCATGTTTGTAATCCGCGCCATTTAACGATAAGTTTACCTTTCAAATAACATTTATGTCTTCTTCCATCCTCTATTTAATGGATATTTACATCATTGTTTAATACAAAAATATAAAAATTAGCTATTTTCGTGGCTACTAGTGCAAATTATTTCATTGATGTCTTTAGTCAAGAACCTCAAGAAACTATTTACAGTTTTCTCCAAAAAGTGGAATACCAATTTAGACAAACAAATTTTGTATAACTATTATGTTATCCTCCGGTTTCCGGCAACTAAACCATTCCCTTCTAAATGTCTTGTTTTTCTTACTTTCCCTTATTCTCGGTTCTGCGTGAACTCGCATTTTGCTTCATCTCTACTCGTCTTTTGCTGGAAGGTCATGATAAAATGGCAACTATTCCAAGAAATGTGAGCATACTCACAAAATAAACCCAGTCAAACTTTTGCCAAGACGAAAAAAAATTGAGAGGGAAACAATGATACACACAAATTGTTGTTTTTGATGTACGTAGTAGCTCAGCTGATTTCAGAATACTTTCACATGTGAAAATGGAAAATAACAGCCCCAATTTGATGTTTCCGCACTTTTTTGCTTCTTCATAAAATAAAAGATAGTTTACTATAGCAATTATTTAGCAATCTTTTGTCTTCGGAATTTACTAAATTTCATTTCCATTGTAGTCAACTTTCCGATTTTCAAAACGTCATCCATTTAAATGCATACAAATCGCGTTATCTTCATAAATCCTGGCAATAAAAAGTGCAATGTATTAAATTTAATTTGCCAATTTAAACGCTATTCAACAAGCATGTCGTGCAGTTTTATTAGGATCTAGTGCATTGGTTACATTATTGTCCCGAGTTATTTATGATTCTAATATCATCTGCGGTTTTTGTGGTTTCAGTGGCACGTGTGGCCTGCGTAATATTTTATAAATGTCGCGTTGCTTTTACTTTGCCAAAAGGTCAGTGGAAAAATTTCCATTTTTCAATATTTACAGGGAAAAATGCCGGAAGATCCCGTTTTATAATTTATATATCACTTAAATAAAATAATGCAGAATATTAATAGTGCAAATATTCTGCTTTGCTTAATATTGCGTTTTAATGATTTCACCTCATCACCCTTTTTACCTTCTCTATCTGCTACTTTTAAGAGTTGTGCCAATGTCCATTACAAACGGGAAGGGTTAATTGCTAAATGAAAAAAAGTTTTTAAAAACTTCATTTTAATGAAATGATGATAAAATAAATGGTCGAGTCTGTTTCAAATATTACGGTTCTTCTGTTATTGCTTACAATGCCATCACCATTAGGAAAACGTGCTGTTGTTTCTGTCCTTGACTCTAGTACACCAACTGTAGCATTTTCTAATAATCGTAGTAATAACCGTTACAGTTACTGCTACATAGTCCAAAACTCAAACGCTAAAACTCATTTGAAATGAAACTGAGCTTACCCAAAAAAACGTATAACCAAACAATGCTAAACATTGGGGTTGCTACCCTGTGCTCTTTGGCTCTTCCTTCGTGCATTAAAGCTCTTTTTTGGTTGGCGTTGGTGGTCACAATTTATTTTTCTACTTGTTTGGATTTCTGAAGTGCTTAGTTGCTTTATTTTATGGTTTTGTTTGTGTTATATTGAAACTAGAATGGTTTGAAGCAAATTTTTTATGCTTATATCTATTTTTAACAAAACTATATCAACTGAAAAGAAAGTTGGTGTAAATCGAGAATAGTTTATTATGGTATTTGAAATATTATTATCATGTATGGTAAAGTTCCTGCTCAAATAAAACGCAAAATACTAATCAAATTTGTTCTTGAAAATTTGAGTTTTATGAAGAGAGTTTGAGTAAAACTTGAAACAAACTAACAATTGATATTTTGATTTGACACAGTATATTTTTTTAATGTTCTTGCTTTGTAAAATATTATAATTATTAGAACGAATAACATTCAGATAAACAGGTTTGTATTTATGCGTGAAAGTTCATAGCATTAAAATTTTTAAGCAAATTCTTCACTTTCAACAAGTTCAGCAACGAAATCTTTCTCTTCCAGTTTTATTTTTGCTTAGATTTGCCCTCTCCGGCTTCTGCTTGTACATACCTCGAGCTCCATCTTCTACCTTATCTATTTTTGGTCCAGAACAAAAAGGCACACTGATAGTTTAAGAAATCATATTGAAGGTTTTTTTGCTAAACCAGGAGCTTGTTGCTTTTTTAAGTATATGTTGGTAGAATCTACGACTTATATACCAGGAATGTTTCTTTACTTGACTTACTTTCTCCTTTTAATAACTATTACATCACATAAATACATCTACGGGTTGCGGTGCTGCCTTTTAATTGTTGGGAAGACAAAGTTAGAGCAAAAGTACAGTTTTTTAAACAGATAATGTGTTCTTGGTAATCATAAAAGCGGTTTGCATAGCAATAATGTTTGATTTTACTTCCTTAACATTTATTTCTTAGATATGACCGCCGACCGGATAGAGTATACGACGTAAAATATAAATATCCAATTCGCAAATTGATACATTTGCATGCCGTTCTAATTAAGTATGGTTCTAGGCAATATTAATTCTGGACGTAGGATCAGTAAATGTGTTTATGTCTGATGCTAAATAACGGGCAGAAAGTAAAAGATGGAAAATGGAAAATTGTTGTCGGGGATGCTCGCACTGCAACCAAAAAAACATGAGTAACTAACAACTTGAGGAAGTCTAAAAAGTGTGTGTAAAACAGTGAATATATTTGCATTGCTTTACATCTCTGTATAAAACATACGCACTCACAGAAAAACTGAGCAACTAAAAACATTTTCTGCATGGTGGCATATTGATTGTTATCAAATGTTAGATCTATAGGTATTCATTCGAATGAAGATTTTCATGAAATTCAAGAACACTCATAAACGCACTTAACCAGGAAACGAATAATGATTGATTTAAAGAAAATGATGATCAATAATGAAATAATAACAAGAATTTCTTATATTTTTGCATCAATTCTTCTCATTTGGTTTTCTGATGCTTCCTATAAATCAGTAATACATTTGGTGGTCTGCATAGCAGAAGGTAAAAACTCAAACGCGGTGGGCTTTACAAATCGCACAAATTTGTTTCAGCTATCTACTACTTTTATCACTTTTTAGTAGCAACATTCAAATTAAATTTATCATTGAAATATTGGACTAAATAAGGAAACAAATAAAATATAAAGATGACGGTTTAATATACTATTATGTAGATTTTACCTTTAAATTACCTGTAATATATTACCAAAATTTCTGAAAAGTTTGCAGCTATATTGCTGTTTTTTGATTAAATGAGTTGAAAAAATAATTTCAACTTTTTTTTTCGTACTTTCAAATTTCTTTGCAAATTTACCTTAGCAAACTTCTAATTTGAGTTTTACTTTATTTCTTTACATTTATCAATTTGCACGCAGGTGAATCTTCTTTTGAGATTCAACCTCTGTTTTGTTAAAATAAAAATAGATGGCGTTGCACAACAACATTACTTGGCTTTTCAGATTGTTATATATTATTTCCATTTTAAATAGTTAATGTACAATCAGTAGTAGATTATCATACATTACATTTTCGGAAAGAAGTCTAATGGAACAAATAGCAATACTTAGAAAATGCATGTTTTGAATGCGAATTCTTGTGTATATTCAGAGTTTATAGGAAACGTTATGACATTGCTTAATCGTCGGTTTCTGTCGATATGAATATTATTTTTGGAATGTTTCCCGAAACATAGTTCTTCTTAACAGCAAAAGTTAAGCAATTTGCACATTACGATGCCGCTTATTCGAATTTGGTTCACTAGCATGTTGCAAAAAATAAGATTGATTCAAAGCTTACATGTACGGTAGAAATAAATACTAAATGCGAAGGACAAGATGCAATAGATATTTTCTTAATTAAAAATTTAATTTTCAAAAAGTCGAGGGGTATTGCGAGACTACAACACACTTTTTTGGTGGTTTTAGTGGATTTTCTATATTTTCATATCCTTTTTAATTGTCTGGTTTTACTTGTACGTGGTTCATCGAGAGAGATAGAAAGCAAGAGATGGATCAAAATTATAACTTGATTATGCTTCTCATAATGCACACAAAACGTGAATTGAAAAAATTAACGCGTAACATTGTATATGTTACACTACAAGCTGAGTTGGTGGTTCACATCATGGTTAGTAAATATAAATCATATAATATTTATGGAAAGCAATTATTTTAGTGAACGTTGAACCTATAAATATAAATATAAATTATTCTCTTTTAGTCGACAATCCTCCGTTATTTCGGCATTCTAATTGGACAGAACTTAAACCAATAAATAATTATTTTCAACATATGTTAATACACGCTCTATTTGCGCTTCTCTTGAAGCAGTCGCAGGTTTCAATACTTGTAATCACATCTGATTTTTTTATACCTGCAGCTTTTACACATACCTTTTCAGCACGTGCTTTCTTTTGGGTTTCTTTACTAAATATTGCTGAGATTTATTAGGATATTATTCTCTAAAACTAGAAATCCTTACTCAAAACGGTTAAACTGTTCTAATTTTAAAGCAATTTGTCCATGGCTTTCTCCTTCTACTTACCATCTACTTTTAAATGCTATCGCCACAAAGAATTCTAATTTATCCTAAATAAGTACCATTGAATTAGGAGGAAGACGTGATGATAAACATTTAATTGAAGCTGTTGTCTGAAACAAATTAATTATGAAGTTGACTTTTGCGAATAAAATTTTCTAAGAAATGCCTTGTGTACAAGAATATTTTACCATTTACCCTACGATCAAGTACCCAAACGAACAAAAGAACTTTCGTTCAGCAAAAACATTAGTTTTCTCTATTCCAACGAATCAAAGCATTTACATTAGTCCATTTCCTTGTCTTCAACTTGTCCTCTTTGGTTTATAACTAGCCCAGCTATCAGCTCCATCTTTTATTGTTATTTTGATTTTTGAACGCATTTTTAGATTATGTAGGAATTGATGGTCTAAAATGAAAAAGGTAAAATCCCCAAAGCGTTGCATTTTCTGGCACATTATAATTCGTTTGAACCATGCACCACTTCAACCGCTTTCAATTTCCTTTTAAAAAATTAGAAAACATTGACAAAACGTAATGCCGGTGCAGCTGCTTTGTACATTAATATGCAAGATATACCTAAAAAATTATAACATAATATCAGAATCTTTGTAACTGTATTGCTGTATATTGATTTATTGATTGAAAATAATCGTTACATTTTTGAAGGTTGTGTTCCCAGTTTTTCAAAATTTCTTTACCAATTCTGTTTACCTTCAACAGTCTTTACTTTGTGATCTCCCTTTAACTATCGTCGAATATAACTCTACACCATTCGTTTGTGCAGTGTCTCACGCCTGCTGAAACGACAATCATGACGTCAGACAATAACATTATTTGACTTCGCCGATTTTGAATCTAATTATTTCATTTATTTTTCATGTTTACAATATTATTATCATACATTAAACTTTAGTAAAGAAGTCCAACTTAACAATAATTATCAGTATTTTTAAAAGGTATTATCAATGTGAGAGGTCAAATGTATATTCGGAGTTTTCGTAACACCTTTTTAAATTACTAGTAATCTGAAAATACTTTGAAAATTTGTAGAAAAAAGTATCATTAAAATTTAACTGCATATACTTAATTTGATAGAAAAGTTGTTTATATTGGGGTGTTATGGGGTGCTCAGTAGTCTCCAAATTGATTTCTACAGATTTCATTCTAATACTCAATAAACATAAAGTTCGGAGTTAATTTTAAATAGGGATAAATCTAATACTACTTATTTTTATCGAATATTTAAACTCAAGCAGCCCTTATTAAAAATTGTGAAAACATAAGATTTTTTAAAATTTGTAGGTCAAATAAAAATTATATTGCGTATGCCCAAAACATAAAAGGTGAAGCTGTTTACCAAAAAAGGAAATTATGATAAAGTAAAATTCTGAAGTTCGAAAATAAGAAGAAGACCGAAAGCTTTTGTGCACCAAATATGAATAAAACAAAACATATGGTTTTTCTACACTTGGCATTTTCTTTATGCATTTTTGTCTCACATTTCCCTTGTCCAACGTCTAGCTATCCTAGTCATCAGCTCCACCTTTCATATGCTTTCACCAGAAGCTCAAAATAAAGATAAACCTAGTCAAGGAGATGATCTAAGCATTCCAAGCATGTATTTTTGTTTGTTGAAAAATTCGTTGGTACAACTTATTACATAGCTACACTACAAACATTACAAGCTCAAATTGCTTCAACCCTTTTCAATAAAATAAATTCATTCAAGTGAAAAATACATTTCACAAACCTGCATAGAATTCGTTGAGTTACATTATATATACATTATATATACAATATATACTGTGTGCGTTTTGTACATAATATTTCCTGTTCAAAATATTATTACGTTTTCCAGACATTCTATCCCTTAATTACCTTCTCCTATTTGTTTTATCTGTTCCGAAATCTAGAATTTCTGATAGCAAAATAAGTTAAGTAGATTGGTACCATTCAATGTCGTTTATTCGAAATTGGTTCAATTTCAAGTATGCAGGATATGAAAGATCGAAGGAATACGCGAAATTACGCGAGTAATAAAAATCAAAAGCAACGAAAATGGTGATTGTAATAGATATCAATTGATTTTAATTGTCGAAGCCTTGAGGGACATTTTGAGGCCGGAACACACTCTGTAGTCATATGTAGTAGGTGGTGCGTTCATAGGTGTTTCTAATATGTGAGATTTTGGATGTTCACACAACCTTATTGGTTTTCTTCTGGTTTTACTTCTGTATGACTTATTAAGGAAGAAAAAGCAAGCAAAGGATGGTAATGATAAATATTGCGTCTTAATGATAAAAAGCGATGAAAATAAAGCAAAGATGTCGTTCGATTTAAGTTGTTAAAATGTACTGCAGAAACGTGCATAGACATCCGGATTTTCTACCCGTTTCTTCTCACAATATTTTTCACGGTTTGTCAGTTTTAGTTTATATTTAAGGAGACAGGGAAAACTTCTGAGAGATTTTATTTTATGACATGAGTGCGTGCATTTTTGCTTGACAGAATGTAATATTGGTATCGAGGGATTGTATTCCCCGTAGCAGGAATTTTTCAAATTCTTGTGATGACGCCATGCTGTAGCACGGTCTGATTGACTATGATTTTATACTACCAAAAGCAGGTATACAACCTTGTTAGCTTATTCAATTCCTTCCTTTGAATCAAAGTTCAAATAGCACGATTTTAACGTACCATTTCAACACGATTTTAACGTACCATTTCGACACGTTTGCAATTTTTAAATACAAAGCGTATTATGATCGTATAAACCGTTGCATTAAGTAAAAACTAATTTCACATTCTCATAAAATGGAAGAAATATAATTTGATTATATTAGAAAAACCATTTTCTAATACATTTTTGTATGCTCAAATGTTTATTTGAACCCATCATTTTATTACATTTTGCTTATAAATTTAATGTTTCAATATTATTATTGTTATTTTATTAATTTCATTGCAGTTCTGCAATGCCCATACTGCACGTTTTTAATTTTATCTGCTTCACTTGCATCCTCGTAATATAGATCGGATGAAATATGATAACGATAAACAAACGTCCTTGTAGTTTCACAGAAATATGTAGTTAGCAATATATTTAAATGTTTCAATTAAAACACATTGTTTAATACGTCATGTCATTCAGTAAATTCGTCAAATGGCGTATAATGGTAAATATAACGGCATTTGGTGAATGGTTTGATTTATTTACAGATTTTTCTGATATTGCTCACAACAACGTCGATTGAAAGAAAATAGCTTGTAATACTGAAAGCATATGTGTACAGGTTTAGTTCTTCGCTGAAATTATGGGTTAGTAAAATAAGAAAAATAAAATGGAAACATATTAAAGCAATGATTTCAGTAGATTTTAAATGCATAAATTTAAAGGTGTACTGAATCTACTTCCAATCATTTTACTTCAAAGGACTCTACTTCCAATTATGTACTTCAAATGTACTGTACTTCCAACGACTTTTACTTCCAAAATTTTCTACTTCCAATGCAATTTACTTCCAATAACTCCTACTTCAAATGAGTTTTACTTCCAATGTTTTTTACTGCCAGTGAAATTTACTTCAAATAAATTTTACTACCAATGCATTACTCCAAACGAACTTTACTGTCAATGTATTATACTTCCAGTAAACTTTAGTTCCAAAAAGAATTATATATTCTTAATGCAACATAAGTGATCTCAGTAAATTTGAATTGGTAGAAGAAAATAATTCAATATTAAAAAGGATATACGTCCAGGCATTTTTTAAAAAATATGCTTGTAAACCGGTAAATATATTGATAATAAAATTGTCGAGTTGGAGAATTGTGCATTTAATTAGATGAAATCGAATGTGGGGGGTTTGAGAATGAGGGAGACAGGAAGGGAATATATTTATATGTCAATTTAAATGGTTTTGGAAGTTGTTGGAAGTATGAGTTTTGGAAGTAAGAACTTTTGATAGTACTTATATTGGAAGCACAAATTTTGAAGTAAAACGCATTTGAAGTTAGGAAGATTTGAAGTAAAATATCTTTGGAGTAAAATTTATTTGAAGTAAATTTAACTGGCAGTAAAAAACATTGGAAGTAAAATTTATTTAAAGTTGAATACATTTGAAGTAAAATGCATTGGAAGCTAGGTACATTGGAAGTACAATCTTTGAAATAAATGCACTTGGAACAAAAGTGGTTGGAAGTAGAGTCCTAGAATCAAATTTAAATTATTCACGTTTGGTTGGCAATGTTTTGTAATTAGGTAACTTTATAGGACAGAATTACACTCAATAACTAATTATTTTCAACACATATTATTATAAACTCTCTACATTATTATTTAAGCAATTGCTGGTGAACACGCCGGTGTTTCATACTTGTAACTTTGCCCATGCCCATTAACTATTATCCATTTGAGTGTTTTTCCTAAATAATACTTGCTGAAGTTAATTTAAAGAATTATTTTGATGAAACTGGAAATCATAACTGGAGGAGATTAAAATGTTACAATTTTAAATATAATACCAAGATTTCTCGGTTGTCTTTTCCTTTTAGTCGCACTTACTATTAGAGAGCACCCATAGGCGCAGCGATGCAGCTTAACGCATTTTCCCAGGCATCCACTATATGATTTAGATTAAAACTAATTCACGACGATGACCGGCTTCACAAAAAATAATCCATGAACATGCCAATATTGTATACAAAAATTTCCCTGAAAGCATTCTTAAATACCAAAATTCAAATTACCCCGTGTACCAAGTAAGCAAAAAATGCAATCATCATTCATTCATATGAGACACCACAGCTTTCTCCGCTCTAAAACAACTCAGCAATTTCATTTTCCATTTTATGTCTCATATTTCCCCTCTCCGGTATCTGATAAACCTTGCTACTAGCTCCATCTTGCATCTTCTTTTGCCAGACGTTTATCTAGTAAAACGAACCAAGTCAAGTGAGTGCGTCGAGAAACGCAAAAATACAGGTTCATATATTCTCTTCTGTTAATCCAACCTTACAACGTGTTAAACCAGTACACAATCTAGAAGCTCAACCCACTTTATTCCTTCTCAACGAATATATTACTCAATGTCCTGGGCAAAAATATAGAAATCTTCAAAATAGGTGGTTGCAATTTTCCTCTTCCGTGTTTTGTTCTTCTGAGGTTCTGAGTTATGGTTATTGAATTATCTTGAGATGAATTTTGTCATAAAATACATTCATTCACAGAATTTGTACATAAACCACAATTTTCTAAATGGTAATTTTTATGTATGTTGGTACTGTTCTACGCCGTTTACCTGAAATTGGTTCAATTATAGGTTGCTGCGAATCACATATGCCCAAATTTAAAAGTCCTTATGGAAAAAGCTAAAAGAAAAGAAATATTATAAAACTATCAATAACTTTCTTCGAAAAACCGAAAAAACTAGGCATTGATACTAATGGTGTGATGATAAATTATGTATCTGACTGATATAAAGGCACTGAAAACCAAGAAAAGGTGTCAATATACCCGAGTTGTTAAAAGTATAC
>JAQFYG010004303.1:0-11203 GCA_034694325.1 Entomobrya corticalis | reverse complement strand
CTTTTCCATCTAACAAATCCCAATATTTTAAAGCTAAGCCACGAAACTACGATCTCGATACTGTAATTCAAGATATTGTTAAAAACATCTAGTTAATATCCTCATGTCCTATGTAAATACATTTATTTACTATATTAAAAAATATTTTTTAAAAATCTATCAGACAGACACTTTCCCCGGATGCTTTCACCATTTTTATAAAGTACTTCCCTCACTTTCACTTCCGCCTCAATTGGCATATGTTCAAGCACCATAGACACAAAATTTGCATGAAAAGTAGGCCAGGAAATCACCCAAATAATTATAATTAATTAAATGTTAAAAAATGGATAATTAGGCCGAAATCGTTAAGAAATTGGAACAGGTTCTTTAAACTCTATACGAAGAACCAATAAATAATCATTTCAATTTTGTCGCTGTTGTATGCATTGAGCAATATTTTTGACTAGGGGACCACCCAAAACACCATAGTCGAGTTTCCTGTAATCGTCGATGTGTTGTGACAGAGTCTTGAGAAATGACAAAATATTGGCTGTAATATTCCAGCATACACACACACAGTAACTCTAGCACACGCCAACCGTAACTTCAGCACACAGTTTTTCAATACACAGCAAACAATAATTCCAGCACACAAAAAATATAACTCCAGCACACACACACAGTAACTCCAGCACACATAACCGTAATTCCAACACACAGCATACAGTAATTTCAGCACACGGAAACCGTAACTCCAGCTCACACATTTTCAACATACAGCAAACGTTCTTGAATGTATTGTAACCAGAATTTTTGCCGGTCCCCACGTAGTTTAGGGCAAGTAAAAATACAACAGGGGGCCCTTTGTTGACGTGCCTGAAAGTACATGCTAACTATCATTAGTCAGCATATAGTTTGGAGTCTTGGAGCAAGTTGTTGCATATATTAGGATAAAAATTTAATTTACCCTGTACACACTCCTCTTTTATAATCTAATCTGACCTAACCTGCTCGCTTCGCTCGCTAGCCATTGAATGATATCCAGTTGGCCTGTCCAGTACACCTGCTTGTGTCTGTTGTCGCATTTTACTTGCCCCAAACTGCGTGTATTTAGGATTACAAGATAAAGATTACATTCAAGAACGTTTGTTGTGCGCTGGAATTATTGTGTGTGTGTGTGTGTAGAAATTGCTGTGTGGTGGTGTGCTGGAATTATTGTGGGTTGTGCTGAAATTATTGTGTGCTGAAATTACTGTGTGCTGGGTGTTCCAATTATGGTGTGCTGAAGTTACTGTGTGTTGTGTGCTGGAATTACTCAGCACACTAATTTCTATGGTGTGTGCTGGAGTTGCTGTGTGTGTGTGTGTGTGCTGAAATTTTTCTACCTCCTAACGAAAGATGACGACTCAAAGACACAGTAAAACTCCTATAAAATGTTTTTAAAGTCTTACATTTGTTTAGTTTTTAATATATTTAAACAATTTTGAATTTGCACCGTACCAAATAGAAACAGATGCGAAAATTATTTTCTTCGATAATCCATCGGGTTTTATGTAATGCAGTAATTTGTGAACATGTGACATGGTAAAAACTGTATCTACCAAACATGATGCAAACCAATAATTTAAAAACTAATTTAATATCCAATTTAACTATTTTACAACTCAATAAAATATTATTGAATATCGGATACGTAGAATACGTATAATAGATATTCAATGCGATGAAAATCCAATCTGTGTATGTATGTGGATGTGCGCACGATAACTCAAAAACAACTTGACCTACTGACACCAAATTTGGTTCGCAGACACGCTGGGGCCATACGACCTCTGGGAATGATTTTCAGCCCCCTGGGTCAAATCCTTCGGGGTCAGGAGGTCAAAGGTCACATGGTGGTATATGTAGCACCACATTTTTATTGCATATATCGATAGAAGAGACAAAACTAAACAACATTTATAAAGACAGTATCGGTCAATTCATAACCCCTGGTGCGCTGGAGGTCACAAAAGGTACCATCCACAGCTGATAACTGTGGAAATTTTATGTCATGTTATTAACTATCCGGTAGGTTGAAAACGTATGTTGGATAGTTTATGCGATGAAGATCCAGTCTGTCAGTCTGATGTGTTCAAATTTACATCTTAGTTATGATATGTAAATATGATTCCTCCCTGAGAGTTCCCATACAAGAGATACTCTCAGGGGGACAGAAATGAGAAGGCGTTAAAGTTGTGGATAATATGACTACTGGCAAGAGACTGTGTTGTTTTATTAGGAAAAGAGGTGGATTATATCCCCAACTACTAATTCAAGATTTACTATACAGTTACCAATACTTTTGTGTATTTTTATTATAAAAAGTAGTAATCTTATTTAAGTTGTAGATTGAGAGGCGTTGCGGATGATGAAGATGATATCCGTGTAGAAAGTGGCCCAATCCTTAAAGTTGAGTAAGGTAGGCCCAGAAATTGAGGTGCTTCCTTGTCTGGTTTAGTAGGTATATAATTTGGGTTCATTTAACTCACTTTTTGACACCATTTCACTTTTTTGAATGATGACCATAAATGGTCCGATTGAATCAGATGGCACGATAACTCAACAAGTACTCGACTAATTGACACTAAATTTCGTACACAGACTTCTTAGGACAATATCTCGATCAAGTTCGAATTTCAGCTCTCTGTGTCAAACCGTTGGGGCGCTGAGGGTCACCGAAGGTCACATGCATTTTAAATGGGAAATTTTTTAAATTTTATTTTATTGCATAAATCGATAGAGGAGGCAAAATTGGACAACTTTTATCGAGACACCACGGGTCAAATCATAACCCCGGGGGCACTGAGGGTCGCCGAAGGTCACATGAATTCAGACCTGCGTTTGGTTGAGAGTAAAACATTAAAAAAACAAAGAAAATGAGAATACTGTTTTGAAATCGAACACAAAGGAATTCTACCCCCCCCCCCTACTAAATTTTTCAAATTTTTATCAAAATTGTAATTTTGTCCAATTTTGCTTGAAATTTTATTTACTACACCGCATATAGTCTAATACACTTAAAAACACTGAAAACATGTCTACCCACAACCCCATGTCCCCCAGGGGTAATTCTCTCGAAAATCTGCGTAGACTGCTAAAATTTGGTATACATATGAGTAATTAATTAGTTAAGCTTATATAATTAAAAAATTAAGTCCACCCCCACCCCATGACCCCGGGGGTAAAATTTTCAAAATCAAGCTAGACTGCTGAAATTTGGTGCACAGGTGCCTAGTGACTTAAATAATCATACAAAATTTTAAAAATTGAGTTCATTCCCACCCCCTGCCCCCCAGAGGCAACTTTGTCAAATATGTGCATAGACTGCTGAAAATTGGTATACAGGTGCCTAGTGACTTATTCCAGTCCAAAATTAAATCTACCTCCCATTTCATCCCCCTGGGGGTGAAAATTTAAAAATTGAGCTGGGGTGCTGAAACTGGGTACGTGGTTGCCTTATTAGTTAAATAAACCTACAAAATTAAAAAATTAAGTGCATCCGACACCCCCATGTCCCCAGGGGCAACTTTGTCAAAATGGTACACGGGCTGCTAAAATTTCTAGACCAGATCCGGTGCCGGGCCACTAGTTCCCAATAAATTACGCCTTTGAGCGACTGATCGCTTCCTACAGGAGACCTCGGTCTCCAAATTAAAGCTTTCAGAAGACGACCCCTGGCCCCAAAATGTAGTTCCCAAAAGAAGAACCCATTCCCCAAAGAGCAGCTCCAAGAAAAACCACGCGATCCCGGATGGGTAGCTCCTAAAAGTCAACCCCGTCTACGATGGAGCGGTCTCTGTCCCTGACTTCTAGTTCCTGATGGATGGTCTCGATTCCTGACTTCTAGCTCCAGATGGGTGGTCTCGATTCCTGACTTCTAGCTCCTGATGGGTGGTCTTGGTTCCTGACTTCAGTGTTTTTAAATGTATTAGACTATATGCTGTGCAGTAAATAAATTTTCAAGCAAAATTGCACAAAATTACAATTTTGATAAAAATTTGGAAAGTTTAGTGGGGGGGGGGTTGAATTCCTCTGTGTTCGATTTCAAAACAGTATTCGCCTTTTCTTTGGATTTTTTTTTACTCTTTAAAAAAATGCTGCATAGGTCTGCATGCTTTATAAATGATAAAATTTGTAGCGTCGGTAGGGGGCACTGGGGGTCGGTCGGTAGGGGCGCCGGAATTACAATAAGCTTAACAACAACGACCGGATAGTTTTTTTGGGGGTTTCTTACCCCTCTAGTTGTATGAGTCACTACATATCCGATATTCGCTTCTCTGGGTTATTACCACTCTAGTTATGCAAAGCTTTTAAGAAAAAATATTGTTGTCGAAACAAAACCTACTATTTGCAGCTTGAAAATTAAGTTCTAAAAATTTTTAAGCGATGCAATGAAAAAAACGAAGTCATAACTTGTATATTTGCGCTCAGAAACGAATAGAAAAGTTTTAAATGCATTTTCTCAAAGTACCCCCAAGCCTAAAAAAAGTTGCTCACTGATCATGGGAATTTCAATGGTAAAAAGATGGCCGTCATCCAACAATAATGTTGCAAAAATATTATTGTTGAATTCAATTCCCCCCAAACTGAATTTTGATAGATGGCCCCATAACAGTTGTGAATTCGCCGAATTTACAATAGTCACCAAGCTAAAAATTTGACGACAAAATGTAACCACTTCAATTGCGTATAACCCCTTAACCTCGGCGGGCCTTTGGAATTTCTTTGGTAACAATCCATGGCATGAATTTAACATCAAGAGTAGGCTAACGCCCAGTGCATTAACCTTTAGTTTTTAAAAATCCTTGTACAAGACATTAAGGGAGAGTGTCTTTACTTTTGGCTCATTTAAAAATATATACATCTAGCTGCAATCAATGAGTGCGTGTGTATCCAAAAATGCACTACTTCCACTCCCTCTTCTGCATACACTGGGATGGGATTTAAGTTGCTGGCCTAAAGGCATATTTATACTCCGTCACTTTCAAGATCCAGATCTAGATTTTCCCGTTCAAGATCATTTTTGTACATATTATACTTCCGATTCCTATTCAATTTCACTTTCCTATTTTCGAATGTGGTTATTTGCAGGTCCCTAACGGGCACCTGCAGACTAAAAAAACAATAGAATCCTTACCCAAGATTTATAATATGCGTATACGAAATTTGGTGGAAATCGGTCAAACCATTCTAAAGTTGCGAATATGCGAATATGGCCATTTGCAGGTCTTTATCGGGCACCTGCAGACCTTAAAATTGATAGGATTCTTCCCCTGGATCTATACTATGTGTATGCCAAATTTAGTAGTAATCGGTCAAACCATTCTCAATTTATTGCAGATATGGTCACTTGCAGGTGCTTATCAGGTTCTTAACGGGCACCTGCAGACTCCAAAATTGATAGGATCCTTCCCCTGGATCTATACTATGAATATGCCAAATTTGGTAGTAATCGGTCAAACCATTCTCAAATTATAGCAGATATGGCCACTTGCAGGTGCTTATCAGGTCCTTAACGGGCACCTGCAGATTTCAAAATCAATAGGTCGAATCCTCTAGTCCTTTACTATGTGTATACCAAATTTGGCGGAAATCGGTCAAGCCGTTCTTGAGTTACAGCGCGGACGGACGGACGGACGGACACACGGCCGGAGTACAATCTTAGTAACTTGCGAACACGACGCAAGTTAATAAAGTAAACTGATGATAACGAAATAACGCAATAAATTCTCGGCCGAAGAATAATGTCAAAATAACGACGAAACAACAGCTTTTGTAGGGTTTTCTCTATTTTTATCACACAAAAAAATATAGGCAAGAATATAGACAGAATTTACAGAGTTTTTACGAAGAATTAAAAGTTTCAAAATAACAAAAATGATTCTCAAAATACCCCTACTAAAGATATTGGCTAAACTCAATAATCTTAACTTTAGTGGGCTAGTCCCAAGTACAATTACTTTAGGAAAAAATACAGTTTCAAACTAACCTAAAATATCGTCACTCACACAAGACAGCGATCAAGAGAATTTCCCAGGTACAACTACTCTGGGATAAATCAAATACAGTTTTACAGAAAAATTGGAAACGGTCTGGACCTCTCGGGTACTGCAGAACGAATGGCTGGGATTTGGGCAGATCCGTACATAAAAAGGACAGAATAGCCAGGCCAAATCCCCAAAACAATGCCATAAATAAGGAGGCAAAAAAACCAATTTACTCAATATAATACTTCTAAGAGACATTTAAAAAAGTAACGGTTCAATGGTGCCAGCTGTCTGGCTAACATTTTTACACTATTTTTCCCATTTACCAGTTAATTTACACCAATTACAAATGGCCTTATATTTTTCTCTAATTATAATATAAAAATATTCAAAGAGTCCAAGAAAGGAAACAAAATTGACATGAAAGGTTATCTCTAAAACATTTGGTGAGCAGCACCATCATCATACGATATAGCTACAACTACACGGTACAGAGTAAGACACATCTGCTTATGCAGACTCACAAAAACAACTCTAATACTGCTGGTCCTTGTACACTTTTTACTGCTGCTCCTGGTAAACTTTTTACTGCTGCTCCTTGTACATTTTTTTGGTTACGTTCCGACCATACATGTACGCAGCTTTGAAGATCTGCCAAATTGAAATGTAATTTTTTATATAATGTCTACGTTAAAATAATTTTTAACTAACTCAAGGATATAGCCCGCGCAATTAACTATCCTAAACAGTATCTGCATTACAGAGAACTAGCCTTAAACTGCCCAAACAATGATCAAACAAAGTCGGCAATTTAAACTGCATTATACTTGTTACGAACATTACTTGTAACGAAGCTCAGTTGATGTCAGATATGAGGAGTTGTTATTAAAATGAATCACAGTCAAGTTTAATTAATAATTAGCTTTAATTATCACATAGGTTAAACGTACAACCAATATGACAGCAACAAGACGTATTTACAATATTTTACAAGACTAAGACTTAAGACTAACTGACGACGACTAAACTACAACTAACTGACCTAACGCACAATCACGAAACGGACTTACAATAATTTACTACAATTTATTTACTGATACGCGTGGTTGGTGTAAACAAATAATAACAATGGCAACAACCAACTTCACACGCTTTGTTTACAATCTACAAGTTCTTGTTTATGCTTCCGCGTACATTTCGCCTGCTGCTCCTTGTACACTTTTGCTACTGCTCCTTGTACACTTTTGCTACTGCTCCTTGTACACTTTTGCTGCTGCTCCTGGTACACTTTTTATTGGTGCTCCTTGTACATTTTTCAGGTTACGTTCCGACCGTACATGTATGGAGCTTTGATAGAATGCCAATTTGAAATGTAATTTTCTATACAATGTATATGTTAAAATAATTTTAAACTAACTCTAGGATATAGCCCGTGCAATTATCTTATTGATACAGTAAAGAAATTTGGGTAAACTAGCCTTAAACTGGCCAAACAATGATCAAACAAAATCGGCAATTTAAACTACATTGTAGTTGTTACGAACTATACTAATCGGCTTCTCAAGCCCGAATCCTGATTATTATACTCTTGAACAATACTAGTCGACCAATAAGGCCCGAATCATGACAATAACAATTGCACGGCGACCGCAACGATGTTTTATTCATAGTTTAGTGTAGTGGGAGCCTCTTTAGACTGTTTAAACTTTGTTTTATTGAAATTAAGGTTAATTATTGTGAGTAAATGTGGAGTAATCTGCTAAGACATAGAGTGAAGCTCCTCCTTCGCTCTAATTTTCAACCTACAGACCGCGTGCATTGTAGAATGCACACAGCCTTTCCTTCTCTTCGTCTCATGAGCCATTCTGCTCATTCATCTCTCAACTCTTTACTTACTTGCTGTAAGCACATTGACCATCTCTGATCAAAGTGCAGCCTAACTTGTATCATAGTGTGTATGATTATAATTAATAAAGTCTAAGTGTTAATTAACTCCTCTTGTGGTCACCTCTCACTTTATTCCGCATCTTATCTTAACACAACACGGTGGCAGCATGGTCGATCGTCCTACCCTCCCGGAATAGTGAATTTTAATTTTTTTTTCTTGAAGTGAAAAAGTGCTAATTTATTTTCGTCGCTGAAAATAATGCCTCTTAAATCTCCTCCCTCTCTAGTTCCAACTCCAGTCATGGACAGCAGGTCCTTCCAACCTCCAGAGAAGTTCTCTTTTCAGCCTAGAGAATGGCTGACTTGGAAGAAGCGCTGGGAACATTATCGCCTACTCACCTCCTTGTCGACACAGGCGGAAAACCTCCAGATTTCAGCACTCCTCTACAGCATGGGGGATAAAGCTGATGAAATCCTATCTTCTTTCCGTCTGTCTGCCGCTGATGAGGGCAAGTACGATGTGGTCTACAAAAGATTTGAAGACCATTTTGTTGGACAACGGAATGTTGTTTTTGAACGTGCCATGTTCAATTCCCGTTGCCAACACGAAGGCGAAGCAATTGAGGATTACGTGACCACTCTTCACACACTTAGTGAGTACTGCGACTACAAGGATATTCGGGAAGATCTTGTGCGTGATCGCATTGTACTCGGTGTTCGAGATAAGAAGCTATCAGAAAAGTTAATGTTAATTGACAAATTAACTTTGGAAAAGGCCGTGGAGATCTGTAAACAGTGGGAAAGCGTCAAGTCCCAGCAATCATCTCTACAGAATGACAAGTCTACTGTCAACCGTGTGAAAGGCAAAGGAAAGCCTCCTCAGAAGTCCTTCACCAAACCTCAGCAAGGCAGCAAGCAGCATAAGCCCTCCTCCTCCACGACCGCCTCCGCATCTTCCTCGTCTAAACCTGAAGGTGAATGCAAATTCTGTGGATACATTCACATCTTTCGAAAAAGTGAATGTCCAGCAGCCGAAGAAGAATGCAAGACCTGCAAAAAGATAGGACATTTTGCCAAAAAGTGTCCAGTAAAGGGTCGTCCTCCTCCTCGTCGTTCCAAGCCATCCTCATCTGAGAATCAGGTCGCCTCATCTCCTCCAAAATCGTTCACAGTTGGTGCACTTACTGCCATCAAGACAGTTCAGCAACAGCAGTCGCACTCGTCTCGTGCCTCTCGATTGCAAGCCACTGTGGAAGTTGATCAACGCTCTTTCAACTTCAAGTTAGATTTTGGAGCTGACGTCACCGCTGTTCCGTATCCTGAATTCCGGAAAAACTGGCGTCAACGAAGATTATGTCCTCCAGATCGTATCCTGACTGGCCCTGATGGAACGAAACTCTCGGTTGTAGGGATGACCACCTGCAAGCTGAAACATAAACACGAAGAAATAACCGAAACTGTCTACGTGGTGCGCAATTTTGAGCGCCCACTACTCTCTCTTGCCGCCTGTGAAGATTTGTATTTCTCATCTGCCGCCTCGACAATGTGGATGAGAATCTCTCCTCTGTGGATCCGAAGAAGGAATTCCCTTAACTCTTCGAGGGATTGGGCAAGCTAGACGTCCCATACTCCATCAAAATCAGACCAGATTCTACTCCATATGCCATCCATGCACCTCGCAGAATTCCAATCCCTCTCATGGTTAAAGTAAAAGAACAGCTGGATGACATGGTGAAACTTGGCGTCAATGAACCTGTAAATGAGCCCTCAGATTGGTGTGCACCTCTTGTCGTTGTCCCTAAGCCGAATGGGGACATTTGTCTCTGTGTGGACCTCTCACAACTGAATCAGTCAGTTCAGCGGGAGTACCATCCTATGCCTGTGGTGGAGCACATTCTTGGTCAGATGGGGTCGGCAAAAGTTTTTCAAAACTTGACGCTAACTCTGGATTCTATCAGATCCTCCTATCTTCCGATTCCCAGAAGCTGACCACCTTCATTACACCGTTTGGGCGTTTCTTGTTTCGTCGACTTCCTTTTGGGATAACCTCAGCTCCAGAGCACTTCCAGAAACGGATGGAGTAGATCCTGAAGGACCTACCGAGTGTACTCCTTCATGTCGACGATGTACTCATCTTTGGCGAAACAGCAGAAGAACATGACTCTCGTCTTCGTGCTGCCCTACAACGAATAAAAGAATCTGGCTTGACTCTGAATGAAGAAAAGTGCATCTTCGGAGTCTCATCCGTAAAGTTCCTGGGTCACATCATTGACCAGTCTGGCGTGAAACCGGATCCCGAAAAGGTCAGCGCAATCAATGACCTTCTACCTCCTTCCTCCGTCGTGGATGTTCGTCGATTTATGGGCATGGTTAATTATCTGGGGCGTTTTGTACCCCATCTCTCTACTGTTGCTAAGCCTCTGCTGGATCTTCTAAGAAGAAATTGTGATTTTACCTGGAGTCATCCTCAACAGCAAGCCTTTAAGAAAATAAAGGAAGTTCTCACTAGCCAGCCCATTCTCAGCCTCTACAACCCGAATCTGGAAACCGTTGTGTCCAGTGATGCGTCTTCTTTTGGGCTCGGTGCCCTCCTTCTCCAGAAACAGCAAGATGGCAGTCTGAAGCCAGTGGCGTACGCATCCCGAACGTTGACTCCTGCAGAAACTCGCTACGCTCAAATCGAGAAAGAATCTCTTGGAATTGTATGGGCATGCGAGCGATTTCGTGACTTCGTATTAGGAAAGGAAATCCTAATCGAGACGGACCATAAGCCTCTTCTCCAGGTCCTCCAAACTAAGGGCTTGGATGATCTCTCTCCTCGACTGCAGCGGTTTCGCATTCGTCTGATGCGATACACATACAAATTAACGTATGTTCCTGGAAAACAGCTGATTTGTGCCGACACTCTCAGTCGTGCACCTCTGAAGATTTTTGGAGATCCGGAATTCGAAGAAGAAGTAAATAAAATACGTGTTAAATGCCATATCCTCTTTGCCTGCATCTGACGAGAAGCTTAGCCAAATCTGGAAACTCCAGCAGGAAGATCCTATTCTCCAGAAAGTCGGATCATACTGCTCCTCTTCATGGCCTGAAAAATGCAGCGATCCTCTCCTCAAACCATTCTGGAATGTTCGTGACTCACTCACAAATCAAAATGGTCTGCTTCTCAAAGATTGCCGCATGGTGATTCCAGCCTCCATGAAGGAAGAAATTCTCGGAAGAATCCACGAAGGTCATCTGGGCATTGTTAAATGCCGTGCTCGTGCTCGAGAATCATGCTGGTATCCCGGAATATCTGTCGACAT
>JAQFYG010004302.1:0-11206 GCA_034694325.1 Entomobrya corticalis | reverse complement strand
TGTATATAATATTTAACTGGTCATTTAAAAACCTGAAAAATGACTTAAAATTAACCCATAAAGTTGTATTGGCGTCCAAACACCTCTCATTTACGGAATGCAGGGCGGCGGGAGGGCGTACGTTCTCATTTATTATTTACTTATACATGCTAAGGGTTTTACAATCTTGAGATCACCTTCCTATTACTAAAGTATCAGAATTTCTGATGCCACAGTAAAAATTGCTAGAGTTCAACATTTGGATTGATTCCGTATTCTGTTCAAACATTCAAAACGTACATTCTTCTAAAAAGCATAAAACGACCTATCTTATGAACTGCGGAGAAAGTTGTAAAATGGAGGCAACGCGGCAGAAAATTCTAGGAGTTTTATTAACAAGGTGCACACACACATACCTACACAAAATTTGCATAGTGGTGTTAACAATAAAATTTAATTTAAGCTTGAATGTTTGTAAAGTTAAGAATGAGTAAAAGAAAACTTTACTAATTGGACTACATTCAACGTTATTTGATTTTGGGATGATAATTGCCTATTACCATTCATTCATGCTGTCTATACCTAGGGAAAACCTGAGTAACTGTTTTTGTATTAGTACCTTTCATGTAGTGCTGGAAGCGGATCTGTTGAAACGGTTCTCTCTTCATTCATTCCATTAAAGGCAACATGAAAGTAGGTAACCAGGTAATCAGAAAACGTATTTTTTTGCAATTTATAGATCAAACGCACCAACGTGTAGTGTACACTACACAACAAAATAACTTGGTCGTTTGTGCAACATCTACTACTGCCAAGAGCAAAAAGTGAGAAAATAGTGGCATACCTACCAGAAACCAATGTGGTTCTATTAATTTAAAAGTACTCACAATAGAATTTCCTGTGTCGTCAATGTGCGGATTTTAGGTGATATAAATTACTAAACCAAGTAAACATTTCTAGGAAAAGCCAAGGAAAAGGCATTATTGCTTTCTCTTCAATGCATATAATGAAAGGGAAGTCAATCTTCTCATTTCTCCTCATCTGTACTGGCTTATTCTCAGTCTTTTCAGACGAGAAAGAAGCACTATTTTTGCTATAATGTAAAAAAAGATGAACTCTTTATCTTGGTCGTGGTCGTGCAAGTGTACAGAGTAGAGAAAAGGAATTCGACTCAATCAATGTGTGCGCTGTGCTGTCCAACTCTCTAGTTTTCTGTTTCATGCATAAGAATTTTCTTATCTGGTGACTGTTAATGTTTGGAGAGACGATTGGATAGCTGTCTCATCCATCCAACTACACACTGTGTCCTCGTGTATGCACCAGCAAAACGCTGGATTCTCCTGCCCCGACTTCTGCTCTTTCAATCCTAAAAATACTCCACAACCACCTATTTCGCTTTCAATAAAAACATACTTTCATGCTCATCTTGTATTTTTTCATATTACACCATGTTCATGCGGATACAGTTTAAAACAAGTATTTTTGTAAAACTGCAAGAAAGTACTTTTGTAACGTTATTTTATAGAATATTTTGAGGGGCAACTTGAGATTGGGATGATGCAGGAAACAGTCAAGCACACGTAAAATAATAAATTATGCGTTTCATAAGAAATGTCTTAGCATGAGGCATGAGGCCCAAACAAACTGTGACAATGGGGAAGCAATTATAGCAAAACTAATTTTAAAAGTTGACAGCCGTTTAAGAGTTTGAGTAAAGTGTAAACAGAAAGCGGGAAGACGACCATGGATTTAAATCGGAAAAAGTGTTTCTGCTGTGGACGCAGTACTTAAATAATCTGAGTCTGAGAACTGCCTACGCATATAAATACATTTGTATCTACCTACTCACTTTGTTATACTATACTTTTGTCACCATTTCTCCCTTTCTCTTTTCTTTTCTACCCAAGTACTAGTAGAGAAAGCAAGTCGAGATGCTAGAGCTAGATGGATGTTACTTGACTCCCATTGACATATACACTCTTCAGGTTCGCTTTCACCGGCTGCAGCAGCAGCCCAGAGTAAACAGCTATCATATCATCACTCCAACTACCTAAATACAGCTATCTCTTTGCAATAGCTACAGGTTTGTTTTGTTATTCCCTTGGCATTAAATTTTGACCACTTTTTCCTGAGGGCTACAACCAACCAGGCACAGTAAAATGTACGTGGGAAAATATGTCCTCTCCTTTTACCTCTACTGTGTTTACTGTTTTATGGTCTCGTTGCTTACAACAAACGAGTTTTACTTTTCTTTGGTTTAAGTAGTTTTCAAAACTATACAATTCAGCCTAATTGTTATAAGCACACTTGCAGATGCATATAAAGTTGCTTTGAATGTGAGTAATTTTTTGTAAATTTAATCGCATTAATTTTTATCATGACAATGGAATTAAGATGCTCTTATTCTACATGTGCTTATTTTAAGATGTACTTATTTACGTATAAATAAATGTACTTGAAACTAATGAATACTGTAAAAATGTTATAAGCCAAGGTAAAAACTTTACCTTCAGGTCGATAATATAATATAAGAGCATTATTTTCATGAACAAATGAAAACAGCCTTCGTGTATACGTCAATCGTAAGATAATATCAACCATTTTGATAGCTTTGTCCTTTCATAAACGTAGTATTTTCAGTAGTTTAAATTCAACACAGCCAATTTATGATGACTAGAAACAAATCGAAGTACTTATCCTTATGGCTAGTTGTTGTCATTATCGTTTAGTAGTATCAACTTTGTCAAATTTGGGAGAGGTACTTATGCTCAAACAGGTTGTTCAAACTTTCTTTTACCTCTCCACACATTGATGTCTGACATCTTGTAAGAGATGTAATGTTTGATGCTAGAAACAAAAAAGAAACAATAACAATATTAATTTGAAGTCATAATGACGTGGAATATACTTGAACGATGTAATTTCAAAGTCTCTGTCTCCAGTGCCTCATAATGGTCATCAGAGCAGCATTTGTTTTTATGCAGGCACTCGCTAGCATGTATAATGAGTAGTTTTGTTTGTCATTTGTTGTCGCAGAACTCAACAGTTTTCATGTGTATGTGCCGCTAAGTGAGTCTATTTTGCCAACTTATAAAGCGTTTATTGAGCGATCATTACGGAAATTTACATCAGCTTACAGGTAAATGCTACAAACTCATGCTGTTGTTTGTTTGCACGTGTGCTACATATCTAATTTTTGTTTACCCAGAAAAACGCTCCTCTGTGTGTCTGTCAACAAACACTTTACTTTCATTTTCTTATTCTCCTCCGCCGTATAACACAATACTACTCTACATGTGTATCTATTTACATGTGTAAAATGCCAATAAGAGCTGAAAAAGAAGAAGAAGGGACGGAAATTAGTGGTTAATACGTTTTCTTCTTCGACGAGAGAAAGGAGTCTCGCTAGAGGAGAGATTGACGTCAGAGGAAAAGCACTTTTACTCACGAGCGATGAAGTTCCTATCGTATTTTCCCTTTCTCTTTTTTCGCTTCTCTCCTTCCTGTACCCCTTTCTCTTCTTCTCGCGATGTGATACTATACTCTGGCGTGATGCTTTATAAGTTTTTACCCCACCCTAATAGTTTCACAAAAAATGTTTTAACATTTTCCGTAAAATGAAACTATGGATACTATTCACTTCATATCCATATAGTGAATGCAAACATCTTCTTTTATATCAAGTAGGTTTGCATCCTTGCATTATTTTATTATATCTACTAAACTTACATTCATAACTCCATTATTTCATGATGTATGCGCTTGCTTGTATCGTATTTCTATTGTTGCTATACTGTTTTTTTCTGTGAATAGCTATTATATTTTAGTATAGTTATTTTATTATTTCTATGCATTTAAAAGGGAGGCAAAATTGTGTTAAAAGGAAAAGGAAGCGCATTCCTCTTGTATACACACATTTTAAGAGCATAGAATGTACCTACTTGTTGTCATTGTATTCGTAAAATTTTCATGCATAATGTGTTACACCATAAAAGAAAAGAAAAACTCTGGCATAATAAAAATCCGCTTTGCTCACTTTTTCCTTTAACTTTGTAAATAATCTGGTTATTAGATTGATGTTTTTTTCTGAAACTTTCTTGTCTATGTACTTATTATGTTAAAGGAAATGTTTATTGTGCCTGCTACACCATCCTACATTGGCTACAATTCTAAAGCTTGGTACTCTTTTAAAAAAGTACAAAAACCTTCCAGGAGCAAGCAACAAGAAAAGTAACTTTAACCAGAATTTTCAAAATATTTTGATTCGTTAGCATATTTTTAATAGAAAGAAAATGTTGATTTATCTTCTTATCTGATTCTACAGGGAGCAAATATTAGACGGAGAGAAGAAGAATGAGGAAATGAAGAGAAGATTAGTAATCATCATGTATTTAGTCTTTATCAAGACTTTTCACCTTCCAACCAATTCAGCATAGCATAGCCGGCATATAAATAATATACATTCACATCCCCTCACAAAAAACTCTTGCGGTGTAAGTAAAAAGTAAGCGGATGTGCTGACTACTCGTTCTGTTTTCTCTTCATTTTTTACCTTTCCTTGTTGAAAATCGCTTTTGAAAGGCCGAGGTGACCCGAGCATTACACATCCTTATTTGGTGTTCCATAGTCACACATACGGCGAAAATAATCCCAGCTCCTTTCACTAATGCCTCTTCCAATCATGTCATTTTTTTTCTTTAGAAAAGAATAAGCAAAATAATATTCTCTTTGTAAAAAGTCCCTTTTTAGCAGCTCTGCTCACTTTCTCTCGATCCATTCAACTTTTTTCATATGACTCTAATTTTGTTTGATATGATTTGAACGTCATGGATTTCCAAAAAAATAAAGGGTTACATATACATATTCACGTGGGCTTTCTTGTGTCAAGCATATTATAAGACTTCATGTCAACATTTTAAAACTTCCAGAGAATAGAAACAAATCTCATCGTAAGGTTTTTGCCACTCCTGAGTAGGAAGTACCTATGTTCCGGTAACCATTCATGACATACTGCTACCTAATATGCATGTTTCACAAACATAAGTATAAGCTAACCACTTTCTCTCTTCTTTCTACATATCTCCTTTGAAAAGGCTACAGCAAATCTGACAGAAGGCTCAAAGAATACGGACTATGAAGATTACCACCTCGAAGGAATAAGTAAAAAAGAGAAAAAACCCTACACGACAAGATATTATGGAAAAGTTACTTCAAGCGTACATTATCATCATCAACATCAACCTCGACTGCTCAGCAAACCGATATAGTGAAAAACAGTAGCGTTACTTTTACATACCTAAAGCATTTAATATGTTTAATAAATATATAAATAATAATATGCATACAATAATAACAAAAGATATCAAGATGATGTATATCTATGCAAGTATGCATGGAAATGTATACGCTTTATACTTTGTATTACGTCGTCTGTCTGGGAGAAAGGACAGGGAGAGAATGTAGGTGAAAGTCCGTGTGAGTGTCTACATAAAAAATACTACCCACTCACTCAATTCACTCTTCTTCTCTTTTAAGAGGAGATAGTACTACTACTACTCACCCTTTCATTCCTACTTTCCTTCTATAAACTTTAGTCGGTATAAAATGGGATGTGGAGTGAATGCAGATTGCATTGAAATAGACAAGCGCTGAACCTATTACTTCGGCTTAGTTGCCTCGTTGATTACTTCACAGGGATATGAAGCTGCTGAACTGGATATGAGTGTGTGTCTGTGTGGAGGCATAATATGCATGCTGTCGTGTGTCTCTGAGTCTACATATATTTGTGCGACTATACATCGACTTGGCTTGTTGCTTGAGAGTTTCAGAGAAAGAGATTGTTTACCCGTGAGCCGCCGGAGTCCAAGAGGAGTAAGCAGCTCTTTCCAAAATCCTAGTATCATCATCATCCTCATCTCTGCCGCTTGGCTTGCTGTCTCCTCTGTTTTATGTCCTTTCCAGTCCTTACTAGAAAAGTTTGCGTAGGTACTTCATTATTATATTTATCGTCAGAAAAGAAGAGAGGGTCTGATAGTTTTCTAAAGACGACTTTTCGGACAACAAATTCTAGAAGACTACCGTCACATATAACAAGCTCTAGACTACTACTATTATTGGATGGGTGACCTCCCTTTTCTTCGGTCTGATTATAACATTTTTTCTGTCCAACTAATACGTTTATCTGCCTAATAAAAAATTCGTTATATTATTCATACACATGAGAGTCCTTTTCTTCCATTCATTTATTTCTTCAGAGTCCATACAATCGCGCAAGAAGACTGCATGAAGTGTCCTTGTCTTTGTGTAGCTCTACTCTTGACTTGGCTGGAATATAAAAGAGCACACAATATGATACAGTAGATTATGCTAAAATTATGAATGAGAATTGACAATGATGACATGTATTTATTTATCATAACCAGACATGGCACACTATTAGGCATAGATACATTCATGTCATGTGTGCAGAATGCACTAGTAGTAGTAAGCATGGCTATGATTCAGTGGAATGTCTTGTTTTCCACTCTTCCTTGTTGTTCTTAAATATTAAGCGTTTAGAAATGCAATGTAAGAAACAAAAGGGGCGAATAATTTTCTTCTTTTTAAATCGACCTAAAAGCTAGAGAAAATAGAGTTAGTCGAAAGCAGCATTCGCTGATTTGAAAAAAGATGACGCAACTAGATGTTATTAAGTTGTTAATTGGCAGGAGAACTGCATTGCTATTAGTGGATAAATTGTTCCTTTAGATCAATGGTGCATAATAATGTGATACACAGAACTCAACACAATAACGATTCAATTGCAAAATACAGCTTTATTGATATTATTGCAGTTATCAAAAACAAAGAGTAATATTGATGCAAAAACTCTCCGACAATCATAACATTCCAAAGATGCATAAACAATAAATTATATACATTCATATTCTGATCACTCCATATCTAAATATTCATTCATATACTTTGCTTCTATGAAAATTAAACAACCATCTAAATATATATTTTCATTTTATATCGTTTCTACTTTCGATTGCAAACACACTATAATGTATCTTGTATTAGGTATATTATATAACAATATATAAAAAAAACTCTATAATAAACTACTCACGCAGGTAATGTACCATTAGTTCCCCATAAGGAAAGTAAATATTATCTTCCGAGTGAATACATAGTATAAATACTATGTATATAAACTAATACAACTTATCTAATACTAATACAACTAAACGATTAAGTAGTAACTTAGAATTTACCAACTCTAGTAAATGTTAATAGACAATTCCACCATTTCATGAAAATGAGAACAGGCACTGGTAAACTACTAACTATTGCCCTAGCTACATAAGAAACGCTATACATCATGACAAAAATCTTTTCATTTCTAAAAGATAGCAAAAAATTACTGAACACTATAAATTTTGGTTTAACATAAGAGTTACACACTATTATGCTTACAATCAGTTTTACATTAAATATAAACCAGAATACGTCAGTTTTACAGCATCAATAAAACTGCGATTCTGTAAAATATGGTTAACTGATGCAAAAATTTTACTTTTGCGTTGCCTTACAAATAGTAAAGCAAGTTGCTTAAGCGTTCGTGACCCGCTCCACCCAAAGCAAGCCCTGTTAAGTACGCTAATTTGTGAGCATATTGGCAAGGTGCGGGGACTGTTACTGTGCCACTCCAATTGAAGTACATGTGACATAGCTTGAATGTTAAGCGTTGCATCTTATCAGCGTCAAGTCCTTGGCGATCATAGAGAACGTTGTAGGAAACAGGTGAAACAGTGCCTTGTCGGGAGTACTGAGAAATCAGGTAAAAATCATACCTGGAAAGTAAAAGAAAAGTAAAATATTTACAATTAGCCACGTTTTAGAGAAATACATTTACGCCATTATTTTTGGTAATGGATAAAATGTATTCATACCTCTCTGGAAGTGTTATCACATCATCGGCCACAGTTCCTGGACCAGGATTAACATGTCTGTTGTGATCCATGGCGAAAATCCTTGTATTGATTCGTTTTGTAACAACGATGAAACTGAATTTAGGAGGTGGCTTACCGGAACCTGAATACAGTTGCTTCATTGCAGCCTGGAATAAGTAGACATATACAGTAACATAACATTAATAGCTGTCGTACACACATTCTAGTTATTGAATTCATGAAAATTAACCTTAATTTTCAAAAGTTCTGTTTCATAAACATATTTAAGTTGGCCGTCACCAACACCGTCTCTGTACATAATAATTCGATCTGGGAGTTCCTGATTGTTTTTCTGAAAAGCGTGCAGACATTCTGGAAAGAAATATGTAATTTATTATCAAGGTAATATTATAATAATTATTTAGTGAAATAATTACTTAAAAGCAATGGTTGAACATACTGGTAAAATCAGCTCCCATCTTTTCCGACAAGTCATCCCGACCTTGATGGTAGCTGACGGTACTAAAATATCTAGCTTGACTTGGAGAAGTGGTTGCCACCATTGCACCGACACTTTGCCCCTTACGTTTTCCGCAGTGGTAAACGTCAAATCCAACAATCATAAGTTTCTAATGAAAAATACAAATATAATAAATGCAGTAAAACCAATTATTGAAAACCTTACGACAGTTTTTATGATTTTGTTTGATCCTTTGATATGTATACATATATAACATAATTTTATTTACCTTTAATGGAATCTGAACGGTCCAGGGTTCACCACCCAGCTTAGCGTTCATTTGCACAACTATTTTTGTACAAATGCTCATAATGCCTTTCTCGTTGTGGGCATTTTTAGCCACAAAGCATTGCGATGGGACTAGATTCAATAATAAAACAGGGAATTTAATAAGTACGGTTTTTGACGAAAGTAATTAAGATTTCCAACATAAAATAGACACAGTTTAATGTTACCTCCAAATTCGATGCAAGCTCTTTTCTTCACTGCCGAGTAAATGTCATTAACTTGTCTTGGAAGAATTACAAATATCATTTGCATTTTGTCTCGGTATTCGTTCATCACGGTATCCACTGCTTTGGCATAATCATTGGGACGGGTTTCACCCATTCGCCGACTGCAGATGAATTATAAACAACAAAAACAAGTTAGGAGACTAACGAAATGTTGAACTCTGTATAGAATCACAGAAACGATGTTTTAATTGACTCACACTTCAGTTGGATTCGAAATATTGAATCGGAGTGGTCTGGCAACACGCTGCATGGTACTAACTAGTCGGTCAACCGCATGAGCGTCACGGCTTGGCACTATTACGACCCATGTTCTCAACGGAATCGATGTCAACATTGGCTTGTCTGCAAATTTCGAAATTTCCATCATTATAAACATTTAAGCAAGTGCTCAACATAGTAATCGATTGCTTTTTAGACATTAAAACTTACTCCTAAATGCTTGGCCCCAGTCATACCGATCGTTGGGAACTTCATGCTGCTGGTCTCCAAATAAAATATTTTCCTTCGGAATCGTGTGCCCATCAAACTCAACAAGACGATCCTCAAATCTCAATCCCCAGCGTCTTAGTTCATCCTGAATCTACATAATTTTATTGAATGTATTAGCTTACGATTTTCTATAACATACGCATACGGAGTACACAACGAGAAAATTTGAGATTTTACGAAAACTAACAGTTGGGATATTTCGGAGACGCCTCATAAAGTCCTTCAATTTATCAACTCGTTTCACTGGGTCTGTGTGTAAATGTGTTGCAAGGGCCCTCATAAGATTGTTATTGGCTCTCATTTCATCCGTCAGACCAGTCATTTGACAGAATTCAGGAATGAGAAGAATAGGGCCGGTCATTCCTCTGTGAAAGTCGCGTTTCTTGGGACGTGAAACCAGCATAGGCTGATTTGGGTCCCTAATTTGAAAATTGTATCTGGTACGGAAGTAATCGATAAAGGTGGTCTGCGTTCCTCGCAGATCAAAAGAGCTCGATGCAGTTGTCTCCCAATCAATGTCGTCAATACGGTAGGTTTTCCTGTTGTAGGTTGTCATTACGATGTTGCCGACAAGTTCATCCCGAATACGTCTCTGGAAAGAAATTTCATTAAATAATTTAAAATTAATTTAGGAAAATTTATTTAAACTTGGTTTAATTTAGTTGTAGCTAACAGTATGCTTACCGGATCATCAATTCGACCTCTCATGCTTGTCATCACTTGCAGACAGTTGTCCAGACGGAGGACCTTATGAGTGATCTCCACTCCCAGAAGAATATCATTCTCATGATTGCGCATACTGGTTTTGTATCCTGGCCATAATTCTAAATGATGCGCTTCAATTCGAATAGCTTGGTGACGGTCGTAAAAGTGGCGTCCCATTTCTTCCAGCTCCATACTTTCTAAGCACTTTCTAACGATAATATTGAAAAACTGCAAGTACATAACGTCCGTTGGAGCCAATTCCGCCACAAGCCTGATAGTTATTTCAATTTTCTCTTGGTCAGTCTCTCGAGCGGAGCACAGTTGCATTGGCTGTGGAAACAGAGTTACAATGTATGTTAATAAAATAAAGTTTGCCCTTTTCAATAAAAATGATACCATAGTCGTAGTCTTACTTCATTCCTATAGCATAACATTGCATTAAAGGACTTACATCAGGATGCAACCGACTGGAGACATATAAGGATGAGCCATCAAAAATGTAGGCTCCAAGACTTTGCCCATGTACTTTCAGTAATTTTTTCTTAATCCTGGTATCAGTTTCATCCGGCTTGAAGTCCACACGATAATGGAAAATACACCAGTCTGGGCGGCAGTCTACCCGGAAATAATTTCCTTGTAGTCTGGCAGCTCGATTTCCATTAACCAGGGCAGCTTGCTTACTCATCATCCCAGTTCCTTCGGCGTTCTGTGGCCGAGTCACCACTAAATCGTAATCCTCTTCTCGCCGACCTCTTCTTCCTCCACGTCCTTCTCCTCTACCTCGACCTCCTCCACGACCACGCTCCCCTCCACGACCGCGCTCTCCTCCACGACCACGCTCCCCTCCACGACCGCGCTCTCCTCCACGACCACGCTCCCCTCCACGACCGCGCTCTCCTCCACGACCACGATCTCCTCCACGACCGCGATCTCCTCCAAGGGCGTGATCCCCTTCTCCTCCAAGGGCGTGATCCCCTTCTCCTCCAAGACCGTGATCCCCTTCTCCTCCACGACCGTGATCCCCTTCTCCTCCGCGACCTCGATCCCCTCCTCCACGACCTCGA
>JAQFYG010004301.1:0-11207 GCA_034694325.1 Entomobrya corticalis | reverse complement strand
TGTACTATTTTTTGGGAGATTTTTATCTTTTCTTCTTCTTTTTTTATAAGCTCACGTTTCAGTGTAAACCTGTCTCTATATTTAACTTGCACAAAAGAAAATGTCATTATTTTGTGTATTTTTAAATTCGTGGAAATTATATTTTTTTAAACTTGTGTACTTTTTTCTTGTTTGTACAGAAAACTTAGAGTTTTGCAATTTTGTAATTACATTTATATTTAAATGCTAGCATTTATTCTCACTATCTAGATATCATCATCATATTTCATTTTTTCTTTGAAATATTGACAGATACGTTTTTATAACCTATTCCTGGACTTTTACCATTTCAATTTCTTTTGCTTTCTCTTTCCACTTTGTCGACATCTTTTTCTACAATTTTTCTACACGCCCGATGCATTTTATTTGCAAAAAATATCACATCATGTATCTTTTATCACTTCATCTTTTCTTTTTTAAAATAAATAACGTCGAATTCAATAAGACGACCACATTTTGTTCCCAAAAATATACACCATGTACTTCTCTAGTAAATGGCTATTCTCTCTGTGATTGCTTCACATGTACTCTGTCGAGTTGAGTGAGAATCTTGTAGTTCATACGTACATACATCGCAAGATTTCAAAACTTGTAATGCGACATCTTGTTGAGTGGGAAAAAAGAGAAAGCTCTAAGAAAAAAAAGTGAAAGCACAATAATATTTTATTCACTATTTACCTTCTTCTTATTTTTATTATTATTTTTTTTTTTTTATAGAAAATTTTTATAGTTTTTTTTGCTTTCAGGGTACAACTCTCATATCATCATGTATAGAGAGATGTGTGTAAAGATGACAAGTTTGTCTTTTGGATGACGAGAGTAAAGAAGGGACTTTTTTATGATTTTCCATGAAGGGCTCTCTTCCATCCAACAACAAAGAAAAATATATATTTATGTAACTTTATATTTTTTTCTAGAGAGAGAAAGTAGGCTCTGGAAGGGATCTGCCAGAGGTAATAATATAATGGAGGAAAAATAAAGAATTATTATATAAATGAATCTTGACAGTAGTAAATTGCAAAGAAAGAATTGAGAATATAAAAAATAAAGAAAACAAAAAAAGAGAAAGCAAGTCGAAGAAGGATCAAGGAAAAGTGAAATATGAAATATTCCAAGAGAAAGCTTCTTTTCTTCTTTTTTGCTTCAGTTCACCCCAGTACTATAGCATATTTTAGAGATGTGTATTTATCTTTGTCAAAAATGGATATTATGTGTGTATTATGTTTAGTAAGTGATGAATGAAACAGGAAACTTTTTTTTCCTTTTGGTAAATCTGCTTGCATCTCATCTTCAGTCATCATGATAGGTCTAGAGATTTAGATTATTTTTTTTTGTGTCGCTGTGTAACGCACTCATTTTTCTTTTTAAAAAAGTACAAAAGGTGAGTTGTGAGTTGTCCTTTTTAGTTATAAATAGAAACTATTTTATTTTCAGACATATCATACTTTTCATTCGCCCTACTTTAAATTGTTAACAAAAACTTCAAAGAAAAAAAAAGTTTTGCAAAAAGTTGTTTACGCAATCATGAAAGAAATATTAGATGACATTAAGATCAATGTCTTTGTTTTAGGTAGTTAGGTTTGTAGTTGATGATGAAATACTATTTTTAATCATTAAAAGTATGAAAATCAAGTGGAGAAATATTCTTGCTTTCTACTTGCGTCAAACTTGAACAAGATAAAAGATGATATTTCATACGCAGTTTTCGCCAAAAAAATGTGACTTGTAATAAAATAGTAAAGTATACACTCATACGCATATTTATAAGATTAAAAGGGTTTGCATTGACAAGATAAGTACTAAAAAGGAAATCTAGTCACGTTTTATCGTTTATTCGAGCGGAAAATAAGGAGTATACTTTAAGCCAAACAAATATGTTTGTTTTTCTTCTTTTATTTTTAGAATGACACCTTCTACTGCATTCCATTAGCTAATGCAAATCCAAAATTACTTTGTGACGATGATGATCTTTTTTTGTTGGTTGACAATATATCTATACATAAATAAATAAACTATTAGTTTACTTTGATGTTATTTACTAATAAATGCGATATTTATAGTATTGATATATTCAGTATCTGTTTGTGTTGAAATTCGGTATTAAAAATACACGTGATTGATCAATTCCTTTAAAGGTAATACATTCCTTTTTTGCCATCTATGCCCTTTTTTATGTGAATCTAAAATCAAACGAGAATAAATGGCATAACATTTGGGTAAAAAAACGAGGTAAAAAACGAGAAAGTGTGAGAAAATCACCGAATCGGCAGAAAAAAATTGTATCAGAATAGAATGGTGATCACAAAGTGTAGAGAGATTTGATTTTCATCATCTTGTGGATATTTATTTTGGGATTTTTTCTTCTTGTTTTCTCAAACGAAAGTCTATCTTTTTATTTTCATACAAATCGATATCCTACTTGTTATAGGAAAAATATATAATATCTGTGTAAAAAAGTATCTAAGGAAATTTAAAGCATAAAAAAGTACAGTAAGGAAAAGAAAATACACATGAAAATATATAAAATTGTGATTGGGACGTGGGAAATGGGAAAAAATACAGGTTGCAATTCTTTTTATTTTTTCAGGAGTCCCGACTCAACAAATTTTTTGTAAAGGGTTTGTGTGATCCAGAATCCAGATTCAAACCCAAGTTGTGTAGATAACGCTTTTTTAGTTCGGATTGTGGACGACTGTTATCTCCTCTTTTCTGTTTCTTGATATTTTACTTGTTTTTGTGTGTGAAAGCATGGGTGAAAGTATACTTACATGCTTTGTAAGTAAAAGCAAGAAAATGCAGACAGAAATGAGAGAAAAGGAGTGAAAACTCTGTCAAGGTAAAGGTGTTATTCAGATGCGTGGTTAGTAACGCGAATTAATAATTCATATTAGATGTCAGTTATATTGAATGATTCTCAAGGGGAGGTAGGCCATTTCATTTGACTTAAGTTAAGTTGCAATTATTAGTTTTCTTGCCTTTCCGATTTGCAAATTTTCTTTTTTAAGCAAAAGATTATAGCAAGTTCTTAAATCAGGGTCCATTACCTCAAAAGTCATAATAAAGAGTACTAACAACCATAGCAGTTAGTTTTGGCCAATTGAATACAAATTTTATAATGAGCTAGGAAAGAATACTCATAGACGTTCATTTATATGCTTCATTCCTTTCTTCGCTGAAAATTAGAGCAAACAGATCATTTATCATCTCATTCACAGTTTTTCTCCATTATTATTAATTAATGGAGTGAAATGGTGTTGAAATAAATGATGAGGTCTATCATCACTTCCAACTTCCATTTCCATCTCTACAACAGCCAATTACTTAAAATACTTTGAAAGTATAGCTATACGAGATACATTGTACGAGAAGAGCCAATAATCATTTAAAATATGCTTTCCATTTCAGATTGATATTTTTAATTAATTACTGTTTGCCTAACAATTACTTAACCAAATTGCGGAAGCAACAGACTTGGTATGTCAATAATATGATTCTTATTGACAGTTTCAGCACATTTTTGCAATACAAATTTCGTGTTCAAAACGAATTTTCAACGGTTCTTTTTTATTCTAGAAAACTTGAGAATTCTCACACATCAACGACTCTTGACTCTTTGTAAAGTATTTACCTCTCTCAAGTGTCATTTCTCGGCAAATTGGTTGTTTTCGCCTCTTCTTTTATTTACAAATATTAGCCTACATGAGTATTTGTGAATAGATTAAGAGCATGCCAGAAAAATATCAAGTCTAAACTAAAGTATCATCTTCATATGTACTTGAGTAACGCTCTATAAAATATTCTAAACTACTCGTCCAACAGCTTTGCCATCATTTTACCAAAAAAACACACAAAAATACATACAAAACCATTTGCGATCATGCCCGTTATTCAAAAAACCAACTTTACTATCTCCACACCGCACTTTTAGCCAAGTTCGTAAACGTTTCTACAAGACTTTACTAATAAATGCTGATGACCACTTTAAAAAATCTTTATAAAGCTATTATATAATATTGCACCAAGATAAAAAAAATTGTTTAAACTTGCAAACTTGTAAATAATAAATACGGGTTTTTTTTACAAGGCGGGCATACATATTATTCCCTAGAAACTTGTTATGATTTATGTGTGCATAAAGGAAAAAGTAATTCTAAAAAAAGGCAAAAGTTTCTTAAGAGTGAATTGGTTCGATTCATTTGGGATTCTTTTTCTTGAAAGCAGAAACAAACCAGGATAGTTTTTAAAAGTTTTTTTTCTTTAGAAATACGTGCCACACTAAATAAAGCTGTTATTTTCCTAGATAAGTTCTTTAAAAAAACGTGTGGGTTAAAAAAAGTATTTCAATTAGTTTATAAAGAAACAAAAGGGAGTTTAAGATTAAAGTTAGAAGATTCTTGTTTATTTATGCAATATTTTCTAAAGATTTTTCGAACAATCAGGTAATCAGGGCCTTTAAAACTTTTTAAGAAAAAAATATTATCAATAAAAGGTGAAAAATCTTTAATTTTGTAACAAAATAGAAGACATCAGCTAGATACACGTGGAGATCTAAAGTGATGATAACCTACAAACAGACACAATTTGATCAATTAAGATTTGTTTCCAATTGAATTGAAGCGTTTGAACTTGACAAAATCCCATATATTTTCAAATCTATCACATGACAAGTTACAAACGCTGTTGCTTCCAAAGTCCAAAGTCACAACCTTAATAAAAACCAAAATACTTTTATGCATGATGATGATTAAAAAGTGAGATGTGTCAACCTGCAAAGTAAACATAAATTCTAGCTGGTAACTAAATAGTAAACGGATTTATTCTGTGCAAATAAGCTTTTATTTGTCTCTCATGACGTGTGTTTTGTGCTAAATATATAAAAGCTGTTTATACATAAACAAAGTAAATAAAAACCTATCAAGCATGAATATCTGTATCGATGCGAAAAATCTTTATATCAATGACATCTGGATAGGAAACGCCTACAGATATACAAACAATTTCTTCAAACAATCATGAATAATTCCATCAAATAACTTTGAAAATGCCTACGGCAGATTTTGCCTTGGCCTTAACTCAACATAAATTTTGTGGACAAATTTGAATCATATTTCAGCTAACTTGAAAAATCAAATGAATATTCTTTTAAAAGTTTTTGAATGTGGTCGCACAAAATAACAGACAAACAAAGCAAAAATCATTAAAATCTTTTCTTTTTTACATATCAAAAAGCCAACAGGAAAATGACACCAGAACTAAAGGAACATTTGAAATACTTTTTCCTTTTTTGTCTTTCTTTTCATCTTCAATTGGACCGTGTCTGAGCATAAAGCACCTTTTTTATATTTTTTTTGTATAATATCACATGCATCATTCTTTCATGTTGAGTGAACCTTGCAGAGCTTCATTATCTCCACCTTTTATTGCATCATAATCATCATTACTGTCACAGTGACAAAAATGTAAGTGAAACTCATCAAGTTACATTACACAACAAAAAGGCTAAAAATATACACATTTTTCCTACAAAAAATTAAATTTGGCATGAAGAATTTCAAAATAATGATGTTTTCCTGTCTACTACACTTTATTAAATTTCACCTGTTCTGTGCCTACCTTTTTTGTATAAACAGCTAAAAAACAATTCCACTTTTTTCATCCAATTTAATTCACATCTTTTCGAAAACAAAGAAGAGACACACTCACCCTTTGATTCACAGATTTTCATTCCAACCGTTTTCGTAAAAAGGAAATGGAGTTAATGAGAACGTGTCTGTCTATTTTCTACATTTCAACTTTAATTGAATTACAAACCATTACAGACCCAGAACATAGGGAATCGTTATGAAAACCGACAATGACATTGCATTACAAGCCGCCACCACCAATTTATTTACTTTCTCTGCCACTTATACTTTCCCCAAATTTACTTGTGTATTATAATCTCATTCATCCCAAAAACCTATATAGATTATGAAGAACGTCCTTGTCCTAAAAATAAGTATCCAAAAAAAAGGTTTTGATAGAACACACATTCATTCATCATTTTCTCATTGTTTATCTTTTCCCTATATATATATTTTTAGCTTGCTTGAATAGACAAAACACTCTAAATATGTGTGCAACCAAAGTATAAACAAAAGAAAACGATACATCAAGAAAAAAAGGCCTCAGATAAAAAAAATATTTTGGATATTTTTTTCTTTCCCAGAATCTCTTTTGTTTTCCCATCCAGTTTTCCCCGTAAATTATATTAGTCTCTATCAAGCCGTTGCACACAATCGTCCCCATTATCATCTTCAGTTGAGACATACTCTGTTCTATTTTTTACGCACAAAATGTATCTATATTTTTCCAAAGATTATTGCATTTTCTCTTTCCACTGGTCTCTCTCATTTTTCTTCTTGTTGTATATATATTTTTTTGAGAAATAAAAAAGAGACATGTTCTGAGAGTGCAAACACTGCGCACTCCTCGCTTTTCTCTCTCGCTTTCTCCAGTATTGATTTTCCCATCTGCTACTTTACTACCACGCTACTACTACTACTTACTACTACTATTTTTTACTATTTATTTTTTATTTCGCTACTACACACACCGTCCACACAAAAATAACACACAATATATATAATCTATATAATAACAGTATATAAAAAATAATATTTGCATTGATGGAGTAGAAAATAAAGAACAAAAAATAATAATATTGTGTGTGGAGTGTGGATTGATACAAAAAAGAAAGAAAGAAAAAAGAGAACATGTATCAAGTCTTTTCCTTTTTATTTCTCTTTGATTTTCTAAAGGAAAAGGAAAAAAATTGCATTTTGGGTGCCATATTACTATGTATGTGTACATTTTCTTTATAAAAAAAGTAAATCAACCTATACAATAACATGACACATAAATAAAATTGGTATACAGAACAAAATAAAATGCTTTGAAAATGATGATGATGATGGTAAAATAAAGAAAAAGGGCTACAGTCATTCACGAACAGAAAGAAAGGAAAATCCTATGCAAAAAAGTATGGTGCATTGTACTTCAAATAAAAAAAGTCCAGTTTTGAAACTCTTTCTTTTTCCACTTTGGAGACGGTATGAGTTTTTTTTACTCTAGAGCTCTTTACATTTATTACCTTATTTGGTGTTGAACACCATGAAAAAAAAAATATAACACTGCGGTTTTGTTTAGTGCAAAAAAAATTTATATGCATTGCAACTTGTGTGACATGGCTTTGCATAAAAACTTGTGTAAGTACTTGTATGTGTGTATATGGAACTCTTTTTAAAGAAGAACTCTACCAACTTTAAAGCCATTCGTTTTTTTCAGTTTGGTTTATGTAGATGCTGACTTTTTTATATGTGCGTGTCTGAGTAAAACTCGAGCTTATTCAAACATTTGTTTCGTGACCTAAACCAACTTCTTTGGAGCATGCAGTTAGTTATGTTGAATAACTTTCTTAAGATATATGTACTTTTTATTATGGCTTTAAACAATAATTAATTCTGAAGTTATATTTTTTTTCTTTAAGTTTTAAAGAATGAAATGCAAGCATGCATGCAGGAATGCACATTGTTCTCTGTGAACTAAATTCATGAATAAATTAATTACTGCAAAAATATATGTATATGTGGTTAGTGGTTGGTGGTAAAGTAAAAGCTTTTTATATACTATTTTCATAGATAACAAGAAATAGAATGAAAATCCTTTCGTATTGTCAAATGACCAACAAGTTGAATTTTTAGGGAGAAAACACAATAGTTTTCTGAAGAACAAAATAATAATAAGTTTTTCACAGAAAATCCTCATGTTGCTTTCTCCACCAGCTGAGAAAATTGCAAAGAAAAGGGAGATAATATACATGTTATATGTAATTTGGCAGGGGCTTTATATTCTTATGCATTTATTCTTGGAACAGATCCAATTCAGCCTACATTCATACAAGTCGTTATCATCCTGAAAGAAAGAATTTTCTTCTCTTCTTTTTTGTTAAAGCCAAAAACACAGTTTTTACTCAGCGGGAAACCAGAAATGTCAAAATTGAACTTGGATTTGTATTTGAAGTTCAGAGTATTCATAACATCCAGAAAAAGTAAATATGTTTGACTTTAGCAAAAGAAAATCTTTTTTTGGATTTTCCTATCCAAATAAACATGCGTTTATGTGACAACGACAGAATACCATTTTTTTCTTTATTCAAAGAAATACTGATTGAAGTTTGCTTTTGTAATGTTTACAAGCCTTTCTAAGAATTTTGGCTGTCAATTTCTGATAAAACCGTGTTGATATTCCAATTTCCAATGTATATTGTATAAATAGTGCGTATATACTGCTTTTCCTAGAAATTTTCCTACTAATCTTTGTTTTTCCTCTAGTATTTTGTTAGAAAACTGGTGAAAGCGGTGAAAGCAATAGTAAAAACTTAATTCTATATACAAACAAACTTGAAGCCAAAACCTTGATGAAATTTGATCCCAACCAACTAATTACTATAAATCTTGAGCTTGAGACTAAAGAAAGTTTTTGTGGTTACATTTGCAAATAAGGTGGATACATAAATCTAATAGGCATGTATTGATTTTACTACGCACACATGTGCACGTGCTTCTTCAGAAATTGCCAAGCTATTTTCTTACTGATCCGATGAATAAACTGTGTTTCTTCTCAAGTTACATACTCTTCGTATCATGTCCCTACTAAACTGTTTGCTTAAAAACTTAGCAAAAGAACAAGAATAAGAAACTCTTCTATATTTTTTCTGACAATCTCTTCTTAACACCATTTCAATAAAATATCTTTTTAGATTTTCAAGTTGTCACTTATTATAGAAAATGGATTTGAAGTTTGAGCACATCAAAAAAATCAGTCAAAAAGTGTTATATTTTCTTTAGTTGCTTGTCATAAGAAAATGATAACTACATCAATTTATAATCGTTTTAACTCATATAAACACCAATCTAATTCAATTTTTAAAATAAATATCAGCAAACGCTTATTAGAGTTGATACCATAATCTAATAATAATAGCTATTTTATTTATTGCAAAACTTTTTTCGCCTAAGAGAAGAAAGCCTACCAAACAGTTTTCCAGCCGGCCCCAACACCATCGGTTTTTTCTTCTTCTTTCTTCTTACATTACCCATTATTCAGCTAATTTTCATTCAAGTTGCACAAAACAAGCCACAACGATAACATTACAAAACACAATGCATATTTTTTTAGCATTATTGCCAAAATCCCCTTTTCTTTAAGCTGCAATGCTATATCGATACTATTCTTGCTTGTTTTCTTTTATAACAAAACCATAGACACAATACAAAATACAAGCCCAAATACTGAATAATATTAATGATAACAAAAAGATATATATTTTACATACAAAGACATATATACACTCTCTCAACTATAATCCTTTTCTTTTAGCTCGTTAAATAATACACAAATAAGCATTATATAAATACCTATAGGCAAAAAATATCCCCTTTTTTTCTTCTGCAACCAGAAAGTAAAGAAAAAGCACTGTTTGTGTGTGCAAATATCCAAAATGCTTATCCACATGTGTGTTTGTGTGCAAAGTAATGTCGTCCTGGCAGTGGTATTAGTAGTAGTGGTACGGGTACTTACTTTTTGGACAGGTGTATTTTCTCTTGTGTACTCAGTCAGTAAACCGTGTATACATGTGTGTTTGCTAAGATTAGACTTTTCGGCTTGAAATGTTGAATGTTGAACTGGAGAGAAGACTTACAAATAAAAAAGCTGGAGAGCTAAGTATTGTGCATGCTTTTGTATGTGAGTGGGTGCCTGACAGCTTCTGCAGTAATACATATAGGTATATATATATATTTTTTTTTAACAGAACTAACTATATACCGTTCAGTGTTACCGTTAGAGCCACCGTTATATTTAAAATAAAGTGTGATGTCGAAGTAAAAGGATAAAAATTTATAGGTTTTTTTCGCAAGTTTTATATATAGTCCACTTACTAGTTTTTTTTAAGGATATGCCACAATCATGTCGTGTAAAAGTTTAGTATGTGGTGAAGGTGGTATGAAGAAAAAAGAGGGTTAAAAAATCTATAAACCATTTCGCATAATATTTTTTTTCCAACACCTCCACCTTTTTTTACTTATGGTATATTCCCTTTAGTCATCATCACACAAGTTTTTGTGTATAATTTTGCAGGCTTAAAAAAATTTCGATAAGGATTGTATAAATATATATGTGGCTGAATTGAAGGTGGATGCGTGCTTATTATTCAGTTTAGAAGGCTTTATAATAGCGGGTTATTGGCAGAAATTGGATATATTGAGACGCCAACACTTTTTTAATCATTTAGCAATTTCGGATTTAGTTTATAACAACCAACAGGAAAGAGGACAAGTAAAAAAATTGACACCATTATACTTATATTATATGCTTGTTTGAAAAATTATTATACTTTTTTGCCGAGTTGACATCGACACCTATATATGTTTTGTATGTAGCCTTCTAGAATCTCGTTATGTAATTATAAATATTTGATGATCTCCTTTTATCAGTCCAACAAGTTTTTCAAGGGAATTAAATTAAGTATGGAGTTTTATGCAACGCTTTTCAGAAAATATTCCAGGAAAAAAGTTGCGACGACGTATATAGTCCATTTTACTCATGATGATGGAGGTGTATTTAATATTCCCTACAAACTTGACACACTTTTTTTCAGCATTTTGCAAAATATTTGCTCATATAATTTACCACGAGAATATATACTATATAATCTCTTTTTTTAATCAATATTTTTTTGCAAAGTCGCAAACTAATTACTTGTATGTAACTAATTGTTCACTAGAAAATAAAAAATTTCCAGGCATGTGTCAAGTTTATCCAGAGGACTCAGCTGGCATATGGATAAGTAGACATCTATATAGACGAATGTATGCAGTGTACAGACCAGCGCAACCAGCGATAATCCTATTGTATTCGGAGGACAATAGAAAGGGTCCGTTTTTAAAATCAATCCAAGACCCAAAAGATCTCACCCGCCGACCAAAATGTAAAAATGAATTCAAATTGCAATGTTATTGAGCATATATTTTGGTTTATTTTTTGGGAATATTAAAACACCAATAATATATAAACATTCTTTGTAAAATTTTCTTGCTAAAATATTGCCATCAGTCATTTATCCTAAT
>JAQFYG010004300.1:0-11207 GCA_034694325.1 Entomobrya corticalis | reverse complement strand
AATAATGTAAAAGTGTTAGTTTGGGAATCATTTTTGATATATGCTTTGTAAATAGAAAGAACATGATCCAAATATATGAGCTTAAGTCTGGCGTTATAGCAAATTGGATAGAAATTGATGCACGAGCTCATAAGTTATAAACGTATTATTATGAGCAGGCTCAAAACATATTATGTTTCAGTCTAGCGCGTGTTTAAAGTAATTAGCTTGAAAGGTTTTTAATTCGAACAAATATAGTGAAGTAGCAATACAGCCGTTTTTCAGTGCATTTTAAATATCAATTCTCAAAAAAATAAACAGTAAGTACCCCTGGAATTCGTAACCATTCCAGGCCCGTCTACGTTTATGGTTTGGACTTCATTCGGACCTCTTTTGAACGTAAACGTTAATTTACAATGTCCCAAGTACGTATCTGATTATGAAATGCAAAAGTTTTCGGTAAAAAAGCATGCAAATTTCCGACGTTTTCATTCAAGACTTGTAAATTTATATAAAGTTGGCTTCCTGAATCCATAATCAGTACATGCACAACATATCAAAATATTCGGTAAATCCGTTCAGAAAATAAAGTAAAAGTAGACGGATGTAACGACAGACACGACAAAACCAGAAAGTGCCTGCTACTGATACTGATTTTGAGTACTTTATAAATAGCTGGATAGAGTATATTATTATTAATGTTCTATAAAGCTTATAGCAAATATTGAGTAATGAGTGCAAACTATAGCACGCGTTCTTGCAGTTTTATAACAAAATGTTATAAATGCTGCCTAAAATGATTATTTAGTAATAGTATTACTAGAATTAATTTTATAATGGGTTATGGTCCAGTGTTTGATCGTAATGTTTCGTCACATTTCTTAATGTGCTATTTTTATTTGCTTGCATAAATGCACTTAAGCGCATACAATTTTAATGGAATAAACAAGAAGTCAAAATAAAACTCTTAGCTTTATTGGCAAAAACATGTTGTTTTTAAAATCAGGGAAACATTTTCAATCAAAATAGTTTGATGAAATGGAGTTTTCTCCTTCTTTCTCAAGTAACCTCGAAATGCTCATCAATGTTTCTTCACAAATTGTCCAGTTTGCAATCTTTTTCACCAATTTCTGAATTTCCACAAAATTTCAGGATTGTGTACAGTTCCAAAAACATTGGACACGTTGCTGTAAAAACGGGTAAAATATAAAATATACTGTAAATCATTGTGTCGTTAAAACTTTTACGACTGTCCATCTCAAAAAAATGAAAGTATTCTTGATGATGTATTTCATTTATTTCATTTATTTAAAGCAATGCTCTATTTACCATACAACAGTACTATAAATCCAAGCAAATGCAAGTGAAGAATGCATAAATGAACAAAGAGCTGAAAGTCAAAACTCTATGGCACAAGGGCTGGGCACTATGAGCTGTGGCGGTAGTCAAATTTCTTGTTCTTTCGTCTTCTTTACTTTTTCTTGTTTATCTGCCTGCCTGTCTGTGTTGTTGTGTGCCTGAACTAGGTCTGCATTCTGCTGGTGCAGATTTGATTTAAAGTTTTAAGTAACCAATTAATTACCGTTTAGATTTTTTGAAAGTTTAATAAATTGTTTAATTAGTTTTTAATTAGCAGGTGACTTGTCTTGTGAACAAGTAGGAAGTTTCGACTTTGAACAGACCATTTGTTATTTGTCAGTGATTTTGTGAATTTGATAGATAATTACTGCTGACTTTTAAATTTAAAAGATTGGTAATAAAAGTTTTAATTGCTTTACTGGTGTAAAATGAGTACGGAAGAGGTGGTGTCCACCTCGGAAATAATGAGCAGCGGCGGTAGCGGAGAAGAATTGTTGGAGGAGGAAAAGTCTAATAAAACTTTGGAGGAACATGCTGATGGTGATGGCGTCTCATCGTCATCAAGTGCCAGTAATTTACAATAATTAACTCAAAATTAAATGCCAAGCAATGCCTTAAATTTACTTTGAAATATTCATTAATCATTTCATTAAAATTTATTTCTTTTTCAGAAGTGGAACCAACGTCACCAGAAAAAAGTAATGAAAGTGACGCCAAGGATGCTGGAGTGTTTGCTCAGCCGTTTCTACCTCCACCAGCGTTAAATATCTCCAGAACCTCACAATGTGGTAGCAGTAGTGGTGTCTCCTCCATGTCGTCAAGTCCCTCCTCCACTTCCAGCTCCACCCCATCATCATCCTCTTCGAGTCCTCATTCCACAAAAGAAGAAAAACGTAGCTCCTCCCAACGCCATGAAAAGAGGGAGCGAACAGCTGAAGAAAAACAAGAAAAATATCAACAAATCCTCTCCACACTCAACTACCATCCCCCAAAATACGGAGCCCAATGTGCAGATGTCCGTTACAATTTTGAGGTTCTCAAGAACGGCACCATCGTCGATTCAGTTAAATTCTCCTCTTTTGACAGAAAAGGTTACTACATCATTGGTCGAGTTCCAGGCTGTGATATTGTCGCAGAAAATCCTACAGTTAGTCGAATGCATGCTGTCCTCCAGTTTATTCAGTGCCCCAAGGAGGAAACCAGGTCGGGGGAGGATTGTACCGATTCGCCCCAGGAAACTGGTCTTTATCTTTATGACCTGAAGTCAACTCACGGGACCTTCCTTAATAAAAATCAGTTATACCCCCAAAAGTTTTATAGAGTTCATGTAGGCCACGTTCTCAAGTTTGGGAGTAGTCAGAGGATGTATATTGTCAACGGTCCGGAGGGGGATGAGGAGGAGGAAAGCGAAAAGAGCGTTACAGAGTTGATGAATGAACGGTTACAAAAGGATTTGGAGAAGAAGCGGTTGGAGGAGGAGGAACAAATGAAAAGGGAGAAGGTTGCAGGGATTTCGAAATTGCCCAGAGAAAATATTGAGGAGGAGGGGATCGACTGGGGAATGCAGGAGGACGCTGATGAGGAGACGGACATGAGGGTTAATCCTTTTGCTATTGATTATGAAGCTAGTGACTTGACATTGGATAATCCGAAGAAGACGCTGAGGAGCTGGTTTGAGAGGGATGGGTCGCAGGATTTGGAGTTTGAGATGAGGGAGAAGGGGGTTGGTCAGTATATTTGTAGGATTGCTTTACCGTTGGATGGGATGGGGGATGGACCCGTTTATGCGGAGTCAGAAGTGAAGGTGAAGAAAAAAGAGGCGGTCAATGATGCGGCGATGAAGGCTTGTCAGATTTTGGATAGTCATGGGCTCCTTAGGGCTTCCAATCAAGGTTTTAAGATAAAAATAAAACTTAAAACTATTTTAATTTTAAATTGGTTGCAAATTAATCATTTTATTATTGTATTTTATTTTATTTACAGAAAGTCGCAAACGAAAAGAGAAAAAATGGGTGGATGAAGATTACTATTCTTCGGATGAGGACACCTACCTTGATAGGACCGGTTCAATAGAGAAGAAACGCCAGAAACGAATGAAAATTCTTGGAAAATCTGGGGAAGGCGGAACTGAGGGAGGTGTACTGACATATGACAGTTTGTGTTCACAACATGCTGAATTGGAAAAGGAAATTGAGGAATTAAAGGAGAAAGTTGCGGGGGCAGAGAAAATGAAGCAGAGGGCGGATGATGGAGATGTGGACATTGACGATTACATGAATTTATTGAAAAGCGGGGTTTTCGATGTGAAGAAATTGAAAGCAAGACTGAAGACAGCTCAGGAGGAGATTGTTAAGACTAAAAAGTTAATGGACATCGCCAAACCGGCGGAACTTCCATCATATTTACAAGTGAAACCGACCCCAGCTCCGGTACCTGCAAAAACTGATGCTTCCCCTCCAGAACATGATGAACCTCAATCAACTGAGGCTTCAATACCAATACCTGATTCCAGGCCCAAGTCACCTCCAAAATTAGAAGATATGGAGGCATCAGACGTGTCAGACCCTCCAAACCCCTCTACAGCTTCATCGTCGTCACCTCCAAAACCAAAGCCAATGGTCGGACCCAGAAAGCCCGCATCTCAGGCATCCAGTACCGTCCCCACCGAACTAAAGCGGTTTGGGCTCATCACACCAAAAGAATTTCAGGCGCTCAAGGCATCCAAACTCCGCCCCCCATCGGATGTCATCACCTCTTCCACATCTAACAAATCATCAAGTGACGAAGAGGATGATGACAAAGATGACGAGGCAGCTTTTCAAGAAGAGGAAGATGATGATTCTTCAGAAGGTGAGGATAATGAAGTGGAAGATAAGGCAGTCAATAAAACTGGAAGGGAGTGTGTTGCTATGGAGACAGGGGAAGATGCTCCAAGCTCGTCAAGCGCTCCAGAATTTGAAAAGCCAGCAAAAAAGAAACGCCAGAGATTCAGGAACCAACAAAAATACAAAAATAAGAGTGGAGGCAGCAGTGGTGCCAAGCAAACTTTTGAAGACGATCCCAACTACAGTGAATGGGTGCCCCCAACTGGTCAAACTGGGGATGGGCGAACCTCTCTGAATGAAAAGTTAGGCTATTAAGACTTCACATTAATTTACTGTTTAACTTATATTAAACTTAGTATGTATTATTTTAGTAATAATTATGTGAAATTATTAATATCAGTTTTTATTAATAAACTTTAGAACGTTATATACTTAAATACCTCTTAAAAGTTTTATTGTCTCAGTTTAGCTAATCAAATTATCGTTATAACGTTTTCATGTCCACAATAGTCATAAAGAAGGTAGTAATATTTCAAAGTTCATGTTTTGTCTCGATTAACCCTGCACTGTTATTAATTAATCAGACATTAATCGTTTTTCTGACTATCAGCTTTAGTTTAACTAGTTTTTCTTGAAAATATTAACATTTAGATAAAAATTCTACCAGCAAATGATCGAAAGAATTAAAATATGTTGGCGTAACAATCTTCACGCACATAAGTATTATGTTTAAATTGCAAAATTGCTATTTTCTAGAATTTTTCCTGAAACGAATCTGGTTTAAAATTTAAAACAAACTTATTTTCTACTTGAAACGTAAACCTCTCCCCCTGAAACAAATCTAAAAGAAAATATTTTATCATGATGTACTTATTTCTTGTTTCAATAATAATTAGACTTGATTAAAATTTCAAATGCAAAATGTTAGTTAGCACATATTTTAAAAATATGAAACATTTTCTAAAAACTAATGACTGCAGTAAAATTGTATGTGTATAGCAATTGCACATCTCAAGAAAAAGAATCCCATATTGCCCCAATCTACAGTCCTATATGGTGGTTGGTTTTACTATCACGGTTACGCTACCGCAGATGATGATGATGGTTTCTTTCATAAAAAAACTACGCCACTCCTCTTCTCCGAGAGGAAGGCTGTGTTTGTAGTATTTATGAATGAAAGGGCGTGGCTTAGGTCACATGTATCGTAACCCGGCGGCAAAAATGTTCCCCTGTAACACACTGTAAATTGCGCAATGAATGATGGAGATGGATGACCAAATCACATAATAAATAACAAAATATAAATAAATTTATCAACTTTATTTAAGAATTAAATACATCCTAAAAATATAATTTTTTTTCGTCAGTTAACTTCAATCAGCATTTGTAATCAACTTCCGCATCTTCTTTTGCACAATAAACGTCAACAGATTTGGCAACAGATTGTCTCTCATTTTTTCCAAATAATTCACGTTTTCTATTTCAACAAAACACAACAATTATTCCCCATCCCCCAAAAAAACTATTCAGATTAAAACAATTTTTCTATAAAATATATAAAAGAAATTTACCGTCTTCGTTTAAACAATGACTTGGGTTCCATTGGCCGAACAAGTTCCGGTAAATCAAACAAATAATACGCAGCTTCCGTACATCTATCCAAATTGACCATGTCCAAAGTTGCGCGATTCGACAGTAAAGTATTATAAACTGTCAGATCCACTTGAGGATTAAACCTGCAAAAAAAAAACCCAGATTATTTTAAACTCATTCATTGTTCAGTCTAGTACCATGATATATAATTATGACACTTGACCCATATTAATTTACCACAAATTTCTTATGTCCCTCGTAAACAATTTCTCACTAGCCTGTTCCCAAACGTGGAACATTCTATACGCCCTTTCAAAGTTTGGGTAGCACAAAACATGTGTCAAATCAACGATCATCCAAACAGCGTCAATAACATAATGAAATTTATTTTCTTGATGATAATTCCCTCTCTCTAGGTCAATACGGGTAAGCATATCTTGAATTAGAAAAGAGAACCGGTCAATCTGTAAAAAAATACACAAAGTTGTTCTAATAATTTGTTACATCATTATAGTACCAGGGGGTCAGAAACGATCCCCTGGTACTAGACTGTACATAAACCTTTACTTTTTTAACGATTTTAAAATATGTATTCTTACATAATTTTCATTTTTACAGTCTTGATTCTCATCTTTAGTACTAAACTCCCGTAATTTATCCTCCAATTTGTCTGATCTGCAGTCCAATAAAATTTCCCGAATCCATTGAAAATCTCTCGGAGGCACATCCTCAATATATCGAAAATCTTGACCTCTATGAAGCACCACAAATAGTTCCACTGCCATGTCCAAAAATAAATCGGAAACAAATTCTGATGGACAAAATCCTCGAACGATCTTTTTCGCAATGTCGAGTAAAGCAAAGGTCCGATTTGGTGCTGCTTGGGTGAGGTCTGGAGGTCCTAATTGACCAGTTTGGCGTAGTCGTGTGAACTTGTTTAGTCTTCGATGAAGAAAAAAGTTGTTGTTCTGTGAGGCAGGATTTTGTTGGAGGGGTGGACCGTTAGGACTTGCCATTGCTGGACTTAGTAGACCCATCATTGAGTCTCCTCCAAACCCTGCACCTCCAGCACCATCTCCTCCACCGTCACCTCCCCCTCCATCTGCGCCTCCATCAATTGACTTTTTCTCACGAGTTGGTAGACTTCCTGGAACATAACTTATCTTCCCATCTTGACAGGTTAATGCACAGTCGGCTAAAAGAAAAAACATGAATGCCGTAATTAATTTAAATATGGGCCTGCCCAACCTTAAATTATTTGAAATTTAATTGTACTTTAAATATGACCTATCCCCAAAATATTTCATCTTAAGTAAAAAAACTACGTATAACGTAAATATCTTAAATTATGACCTGGCCCCCAAGATGATCCATTTTAAGTAAATAAACTGCTTATACCGTAAAATCTTAAATTATGACCGAACTTAAAATTATACATATTTTATATTTAAACTTACAAACATTTCTATTCATAATTTCATAGCAACGGTGTGCCCTCATCTCCGCCATAGTATAACCTTTGACCTCACAGTTTTCCATCAAAAGTATCCTAATCCCCTCATTCCCATCCCAAAGTCCCATATTATCACTCGCAAAATATCTACAAATCTGTTTCTCCTTCCTTTCCGCCCGTTCCACACAAATGAACTTATCATTCGGCTTCATTAAAACAACCGGGAATCCATTCAAAACGTAAAAAGTATCCGACCAAGTTTTTCCATTTGTTCCCATCCCAATCGCTCGCCAACTCCAAAAATCTGTCCCATTTTCCCCAAAGACGGCAAAAGTATCTTTATAAATATTCCCGATTCCTGGGATTAACCGTAAGCCTTCTACTTTGTAACGGTCATCCTCATTTGGATCCCAAAGTGGGGAACAGTACTCATTTGTGAATCCATCGTATAAACCACAATCTTCGGTCCAACTTCTATAAATGCCCGATATACAAACGCAATCGGGCTTACGGTCACCAAAGTTTAGACCTCCGTTGCAATCCCCCTCATTAACCAAAAATAAATTGTCGCCGTCACAAAAAGAGATTGTGGACTGTGCCAGATTAAAATTCGGTAAAACTATCAAAATTATTGTTAATTTTACAATATTCCTCAACTTCAGTTTTAGAGTCATTATCATTGGAAAAGAAATAACAAATATTAACTTTTTAGTTATTTTTATTTTTTAAAATACATTTTTATTGATGAAAAGACTTAGTTTTAGAATAACACGTACTAAAAATGTGCACAATTTCACGTCTTTATAAATACAAAAAAAAATTATTTATATTTATTTCCAAGTAAAAGTTCCTTAAACTCGACATATTTTTGAAAGTTTTAAAAGAAAATATTCATTGTTCATATAACTGGAAAACATTTTATCGTTTTGTTTCATTGTTTTCCTTCATTGTCTCTTATAAAATACTTAAGTTCAATGGTCTTTTCTGATGCGAGCTTATGCAATCATGTCAATAGATTAATTATGCAATCAGAGAAATAGAATACAATAAATGGTGATTGTTAAATAACTGATAAACGGAGAAATATGTCTCAACTTCAATGCTGTGATGGGTTATATTTCTTTCTGGTCAATTAAGTCAAGTTGATACATTCCTGTTGTATCTTGCTCTTGCTGATAATCATTTATTCATTTCATACCACTAGACTTAGTCAACCAAGTTTACAATTTCATCATAATATATATTATGAATTTTTTTGTTTTCAGCCGATATCTGTTATCATGAAAGCATACAAACCATTTGTCCATTTATAACATTAATTAATAATATTATGAGCATACAAAAATTATATAAATAGCGTCAAAATGTTTCAGTCAATACATTCAAAATTCAGTGTTTTTGTTGAGCAAATTACTCTCCAATTAGTTGACCAATATTTCTATACTAGTGCGTACCCGCCCCGTTACATATAGGCCATCAAAATTAGATTGATTTTTTTGCTACTGATACTCGTTTAAATGATATATTCCTTGACACAGGCTACAGTATTCGCAAAGATAACAGATCTCTCTTATCGCGGTTTATGCTCCGCCATCTTCACCATTAATTTGCTAACCCAGTACTCCGTAATTTACTTGAATTAATCCATTCCAACCCATTATTGCGTAATCTGTGAATGAATGCATTCCAACCCATTATTACGTAATTTACTTCAGTGGATTCATTCCAACCAATAATTACGCAAATTACTTAAGTGGATTCATTCCAATCCATTATTACGTAATTTACTATGATAGATCCATTCCAGCCCATTATTACGTAATTTCCTATGATAGATCCATTCCAGTCCATTATTACGTAACTTACTTGAATTGATCCATTCCAGCCCATTATTACGTAATTTACTTGAGTTGATCCATACTAACCCAATATTACGTTATTTACTTGAATTGATCCATTCGAGCCCATTGTTACTGTTAGCGGTGCCTATTTATTTGTAACATAAATAAATATAGTTACTCTTGTTATTAATATTGATATTCACTCGTAATAGCTATTCAAAATACTATAATAATATCGATAGTTTTCATTGTTATATAAGAACATACATAGTATAACAACTAATAATATGTGTGAGACTATACGACTATGAATAGCCACAACAGGCCTAGTAGCCTATATAATGTTATGAGTAGCGATATTGTAATATACTACTATGACTATTGTTGTTCACTAATCAGTCGGTGTAATCAGAGTAATTGGAGCGAGCGAGCTATGAACAATAGCGAGCGAGGACACCTGACAGGAAGTAAGTGGCAACTTCAACATCAAAGCTCTACAACAAACAAAAGCAGACAAAGCCACCACAAGTGTCTGTCACAACACAACATCCCAAGTGGCACAACAAGTTATCATTCTGTCAATCAACATTGTAGTCGAGAACATCGACAAGAGAACGAGAACACCGAGTTCCATCAGATCAGATATCTATTGTAGCAGAACCACCTGCACATGACCACACCTCATCCGGTTCACCATCTCATAGAGAAGGACTAACTCATCCATCAACCATCAGACATCCCACCATCCTATGGAAGAGGACTACCAGAGTATCCAACTCATCACGGACACATCGGACACACCACCATCCCAGGATATCCGGTGACAGAGGTAAATCGAGGTAGAGCAATAGATAGAATAATATTTATTGTAAATAAATATTATTCCGGCATTCAGGTTTTAGTTCAGGTTTGGTAAGATAAATAATCTTTATTCTTTTGTAATATTCTCTTTAATAATTAGCTTAAGAAATATCCTTCACCATTTCCTTTACAACTAGTATATAAGCATAACACCAATAAACTCGAGACACACATTCAGACCCCACTCTTGTACTAACAAGTCTCTCAAGTCTTATTCTATCCGACTCCCTCGGGAGGCGGAGAGGGAACATCATCACTGCATAATATTATATTGCATGAGAAACCAGTCCCAAGTTACCCAAGCTAATATCAGAAGCAGCGGTAACTCAGAGAGGGAAGATTAAGGAGAACATCTTCATCTTGGACTGGAGGACTAGAGAACCTGAAGTAAATCCAATCCCAGGTTGCTCACGAGTTAAAGGAGAATCCGAGAGTAAAGAGGACCTGACGCAAGAAGAGTCCCAGGTCGCTCACCAGATAAAAGGAGGACTAAGGAACTAGATGAACCATCCCTAGTTGCCAAGCAGCCTCATTGTATAAGGACCAGGAGCCTGTGGGGACCCAGGCTGCCAAAGAGGAGATCAACCGTTAGCAGTAAATCATCAAAGAGAACCCACCCTTACTCATACCTTGGAAAAGGAATTGAAAGGCGGTTTCTCTCCATGCAGACAAGAAGAAAGAAGAACACATCCCATACCCTGCTTATCGCCTACAAAACTTTACGTAATTTACTTGAATTAATCCATTCTAACCCATCATTACGTTATTTACTTGAATTGATCCATTCGAGCCCATTACTACGTAACTTACTTGAATTGATCCATTCCAGCCTGTTATTACATCAATTACTTGAATTGATCCATTCCAGCCCATTGTTACGTAATTTACTTGAATCGATCCATTCTAACCCATTATTACGTTATTTACTTGAATCAATCCATTCTAACCCATTATTACGTAATTTACTTGAATTGATCAATTCTAACCCATTATTACGTAATTTACTTGAATTGATCCATTCTAATCCATTGTTACGTAATTGACGCAGTGTGACCTCTGCTACGTTATTACCGATAGTGGATTTCCCCAATGAGCCATGCACTGTATGCATAGTTTGTATAAAATCGGTGAGTACTTACTCTGCGTTGTAGTACAAAGCATCGAGCACAGTCACAAAATGTCTATTAGAGTACACTTATAAAAATGTTATAATTAAAATTAGAAAACCATTATTTTTCAAGAAATAAAGTGCACGTCCCAAGACAAAATCGCAGTGGTAATTCGTTAAAAATAATT
>JAQFYG010004299.1:0-11207 GCA_034694325.1 Entomobrya corticalis | reverse complement strand
AAAAACTTCTACTCACTTGGAGGGCAAACATTGATATTCAATATATCCTGGATGCCTACGCATGTACTAAATATTGTGTTGGGTACATTACAAAATCTGACGGTGGAGTTTCAAAACTAATTCAAGCAGTGGAAAAACAAGTTCGCGAGGGAGACTTTACTACATGTGAAAAGCTTAAAAAATTTGCTAAGGTTCTTTGTCATGGATGCGAAGTATCCACACAAGAAGCTGCAGCATTTTTACTCGGTCTACCAAATACAATGACCAGTAGACAAGACGTATTTATCAACACAAATGAGCCACTTCAACGAATCGGTTTTTTGAAGACTCAGAAAGAACTTGATAGTTTAGCTGATGATTCTGAAGACATTTTTGTTAAAGGACCTTTTGACCATTATTCAAATCGACCACTGGACTTAGAGCATATATGCCTGGCAGAATTTGCCTCAATGTATGATAAAGTTAGTATAAAGAAGCGTAAGCGTGCTCAGCCAACTGAAAACAACACGGAAATAACAAGCGGTGAAGGTATGTCTTTGCTTGAATATTTGACTGTTCTAATTTGAGTCAAAGTGATTGAATTTAAAACTGATTCTTCATTAAGTAGAATCTGAAGCAGAAGACAATCTTGGCATGGACGAAACACAATCTTTATTACTATTAGATTGCAGCGGGTACATAAAGAAACGACAGAAAAGAAAAGTTATCCGGTTTCGGTCCTATAATAAAGAAACTGATTACAAGCATTACTGTAGAGAACGACTTCTTCTATTTAAGCCCTGGCCAAACAAAAACTTGGAGAGACTGAATGTGGATTGGGTTCTAGAGGCAGAATCATCAAGCGATACAATAAAAGAAAATTTGATGCCTTTTTCCAAAATTACTGAAAAGGAGGAAGGCCATTTACAGCAGCTGCTCCAGGAGCTTAATGAAGATGAAGACGACGAAGATAATATAAGACATGTTTTTCAAAACAAAAAAGGAGTTAAAGATGATGGGGATTTAATGCTTGATCATATAGGAGAAAAAGATAGGCCACGATGTGCTGTAGAACAGTTCCGTCATCCTAAACTTGTTGACGAGAAATATAATGAAAACATAATGCGATCGTTAAATGAAAGGCAAAGAAAATTTGTTCTAAAGGTTATCCATCGATACAAAAACTCATCCAAACCATTTCATTATTTTTTAAGTGAAGGAGCTGGTGTTGGGAAAAGTCACGTGATTTATGCCATTGTACAAAGCATTCTACGACATGACCATAAGCAATCGTCGGAAAATCCAAGTATGTCTTCTGTATTGGTGTGCGCTCCAACTGGAAAAACTGCTTTTAATGTTATGGGAATGACCATGCACACCACATTTAGGCTTCCCGCTAATCAAGATTTAAATTGGACTGATCTTACAGACTCAAAAGCCAACACTTACAGAAGCCTTCTTCGTCACGTAAAGCTAATAATAATTGATGAAATTTCAATGGTAAATACAAACCAACTCCATCAAAGAGACAAAAGGCTTCAACAAATATTCGGCAATTACGAACCATTCGGTGGACTATCAGTTATTGTAGTTGGACACTTAAGACAATTGCCTAGAATTATGGCCAAATATGTTTTTGAGACTTACAATCAATTTCCGAATGTGCTTTGTAAGGATCTGTTGTGGGAGTTATTCGAATACTATGAACTGGAAGAAATCATGCGGCAGCGCGGAGAACATGAATTTTGCGGAGCTTTAAACAACAAGGCTGAAGGAGCAATGACAGAATCTTAGGTCACGCTTATACAATCTAAAAAAATCTCTACGGATATTGTACCTCCTTTTAATGCAATTTGGTTGTTTTATTCAAATCGGGAATGCCAATTGTGTAACGAAAATTTTCATTCTACATTTGGAACAAAAGATGCGTGGGCAATAGCCCATGACATCGTTAAAGGTAATAAAATTCCTGTTAATTTTAAGCTTTCAATTATTCATCTTAATCTTTTGGTAAAAATATGAAATCAAAATTATAATTATTTTGATTTCTAGGTGAAGATAATGCAGAACGAATGGAATATTTGCTTCAAAAAACTCAAACATTAAAAGCTTCAGACGCAGAAAGACTACCGTACAAGACCCATCTTCAAATTGGAGCAGGATACTTTGTGTCAACTAACGTGGGTGTGTCCGATGGACACTTCAATGGTTCTACTGGAACTCTCAATTACATGGAGTTTGGCACTAATTAAGCAGGCTTGCTTGCTTTCTTACATATTGGAGCACAAACAGTATTCTCTTTGTAATGGCATATCGAAGTCCTAACTGTTCAATTGCGAGTCAAATATTGACTTAAGCAAAGATGCTACTGATTCGTTTGTAAGATTCCTGTTAGACATTAACTTAGATTGTAAGCTTAATATTGAAATGTCTCCAACAGATAGCGGAACACACATTGATTGCTTATTTTTAAGTATGCCAAATGTGCAGGGTAGTTTATATGAAACCTATTACAGCCATCACAGAGCTATTTGTATTGTACTTCTTTTGCTACAATAAATAGTATTAATAAATAAACCTGACAACCAGGATATAATGACCTTGCGATCAATGTTGCACTAATTTAATGTAGTTTCCTCCCAATTGCAATGCGCAAATGCACAAATGTACAAATAAGCTATATTTGAAAGAAAAAATATAAAATATGCTAACACAGAGTTTTGAAATCGTATTTCTGTTATAACGGTGAATTTTTATTTCATTTTACTCAGCGTTGAGTTTCCGTTCGAGTGATACCCCACAAGCTATATCTAATAGCAAAAATGACGAAAATGAACTTTTGAAATCGATTTGCCGTTTAACGGTGACGAATTAACGGTATTTCAAAATTTTATTTGCATGTTACTCAGTTTATAAAATGCTTTCGAATGATACCCCACAAGCTATATAGCTTTATGCAAAAATTTCCAAATCTTAACCGTCTCTAACGTTTGCCGTTGACCGTTAGCGCTCAAAATCAATAGGGTCATGCCTAAGGTCTATATAAAGCGATTGTTGAAAGGATTTTTCAAATAGCTCTAACCGTTTTTGAGTTATCGTGCGAACAGACGGACAGACGGACAGACGGACAGACGGACAGACAGACAGACAGACGGACAGACAGACAGACGGACGGACGGACAGACGACACAGCCATTCCTAATACCTTGCTTAAAATAGCAAGGTAATAAGTATTCAGGTACTGTTAAGCCAATCGATGTCTTCATGATAACTATAAGAACAAGAATTTATTGAATTATTGAATGAATTAAATGATTAAACAATTAATTTAAGCTTGAGCCTTGCAGGTTTAAATCGATTCATTCAATCAGCCATGTGCATTTTTGAATGCTCGGCATAGGCAGATCATTCATGCGTCATTTTTAGCGAGGTTATTGACCTTCATTTTTTCAACAGGTGTCTTAAACCCTGCCGATAGTTAAGCAGTTTGATTATTCGGTAACTCGGGGTTAACCTATAATGAAAAAAAGCATAAATTTTAAGTTATTTAAATAGTTGAAGATTTAGGAGGCTTTATAGGACTGAGTGTGTATTTTGAATTTTCATACCCAAATCAGACTGTCTACATCATCAATCTATTAGAACAGTTAAAAACTAACAATAGCGACCGCAGGTCTGCTTTTAGTGTTATATTTCAGTCAAGTGTTTTTAATCAACAAAAAAATAGTAGCCTCACCTTCATTGTCACTATTAATTTCATCTTTATCGTGTTCAGAAGAATGATGTACTTTACAAGATCGACGTTGGGATTTTGAGAATTCATAACCTGCGGCAAAGGCAGCCAAACAAGTATTGTCTAGTTCCATTGGACGATTTACATAATGATCCAACAACCTTATCTGTAAAATATTTTCATCGTCGTCCAGGAGAGAGATTTAAGTTCTTCCTTTCTTTTTAAAATATGTGTCCGTTCTTCTGGTGGAGATATGTCAATGTATACGTCTCCGTGTGAGCTGTTGACGTTGTTGATTTTAAAAGATATCCCGCAGCCTCCTCTGCTGATATTTGGGTTCCATTTCACAACACTTTGGCATACCGCTCAAGTTTGCTGCATATCTGTGAGTTTCCTGCCGCAACGGCTCGATTGATTTCTTTCATTAATTTAGACATTCCGCCGTCCGATTTCAATATATATCCCACACAACATATTGTATATCGATATTTGCTTTCCATGCAAGCAAAAGGTCTCGGTTGTAAGGATTTATAAATGCTGCGTTGACTTGTCGGCAGTAGCAAACCGTAGCACGTTTAATGGAGCTCCGTATACGTAAAGAGTTTTATTATAAAATACATTTATTTAAATAGTTTTGTGAATAATTTTGAATGCAGACCTGTACTTACAATTATCTATTCATAAAATAAACCTTGCAAAGGCGGAGTTAGGTAGCGTATGCGGATTATTGCGTATCGCAAAATCTATAGGATTATTTCCAGCAACCCTTACTATGTGTGTACGAAATTTGCTAGAAATCGGACTAGCTATTCTCAAGTAATAGCAATTTTTGTAATTTGCAGGTGCCTGCCGGGCACCTGCAGACCCTAACATCAATATAATCCTTTCCCTGGGGTCATACTATATGTATACCAAATTTGGTGGAAATCGGACTAGCCATTCTCAAGTTATAGAGAATTTAGTGATTTGCAGGTGCTTGACGGGCACCTGCAGACTCCAAAATCAAAAGCGTACTTTCCTTGGGATCATACTATGTGTATACAAAATTTGATGAAAATCGGTTAAGCCGTTCTCAAGTTATCACAAGTATGGCCGGATGGCCGGACTGCGTGACGGACGCATCATGACAATTTCATAAGGTAGGCTTACGCTACCTAATAATGACACATAAAGTTACCAACCTGCGTTATAATCGTCTTTTGTAGTTTCCATAGAAGAAATAAACTCTGTAAATGTAGGCTTTTCCAGTAAACCTCGACCTTTGGCGATTTAAATCTTGTTTTACAATTGAATACAAATCGCTTTTTCGTTTTCTTGAGTTTGAGTCTATGGTTTTTGGAAAGAGAGTAAATATCATGGTTCGTGGAAGTGGGGCCTTTCGGAACCCAAACCGACAATCGAAATTATCCGCTCTTCCTTTCCGGCATGAATGAGTGTGTTTGTGATCTTGATACTTGATGTAAGAATCCTCCTCATCTTCACCTATTCTTTTGCAAATGATTCATACTGGTCTATAAACAGTACACATTCTCCTTCCGATGTTTTTTCATCCTCATCATAAACTGGAGCATCTCTCAGGCAGTATATTCCATGTGAATGCGGAGAACCTTTCATTTGAAATTCAAGACAATAGAAGTAGTCGGAAGGCTCATATGGTGAAAAAACACCTGCAACAATAACCATCATTAAATAAACGGCAAGTATGAAACCGACAATGGCAGATCTGCAATCTTTGGTTAAAACAATTCAAGTTAAAGTCGATTTGAAATTATTTATCGTACCGTTATTTGCCATTAGAAGATGTTTTTAATTGCTCTATTACGTCGATCAAAGTGGCGCATACAAGTAACCGGATCATTTCGAATAAGCTTATTGTTCTCGTCGTCGGACAAAAGTTCTGCGCCTTCTTCGGTATTATCTTTATTTAGCAGCTTGGTCAGTAAAACTAGCAATTCAGTCCATTGTCATTACGCAGATAAAAATGTGATCAAAAAAGCCAAGTTGGCGGACCATAGCAATCACTTTCTTGCATATAGCAGCCCAGTTAGATGGTGAGGAACGCATATTCTTAAAAACGGAGCATCCTTCGTCATTTTCGATAATTAATTATTTCCACTTTTATTCCTCAAAAACGTCGTGATGCATTCGGACACCTTCATGTCGTAGGAGTTTTTGAAGGAATATAAGACTTTGGTAGATTTTCAGGCTCTTCGGTCATACCCCATTATTTCGGATTTGGCCATGTCTGCGTACGTACCTACGTTGTCCGTTTGTAGTTAGTTATATTTTTGACGTTTTTGACCAGCATATATAGAAAGAAAAGACATTTCTTCGGCTAACGCATCTGTAAAAAGTAAAATTGGCTTTTTTCGTTCGCCGGGTTCCAATCAAATTCCAGTCAGCAAGTCATAGTCCGTTTGGTTGTGTATTTAAGTTTCCTCTGCTCCAATGGCAATTTCTTTATCCTGTTGATCGTCACGGGTAGCTGCAAACAAGATAATTTAAACCCTAACACTGCTTATATGAGTCGTAACACCTGCGGAGGCGGCACCGCATCCGCAGTTTTCGAAATAATTGTGAAATGTTATTGTATGTGTTATGAAAAGGGAGTTAAAATAGTAAAATTTTAGCTTATTATTAATTGTGTTGTAACTGTATAATATTGTAAGCTAACAACCACGTAAGGTAGTAGGTGCATTTAATGTATTGTAAATGCACACTAACAATCAGCGTCTTTGTTGTTATTCGATTAATTGTCTCGCGTGTAGTTGGTCGAGCGCATTTGAAAAGTCCAGTACTCGGCGAAAAGTCAGTTAGTCTTCTATTATCCGTCAGCAGTCAGCAGTTAGTAGTTAAAAAGTATCCGTTAATTATCAGAAAGTAACTGTTTGTAATCTATGTCAAAATAGTCAAAATGTAAATAAATTTATAGTTTTGTTGAGTTACAATGACTTCTAGTATCATTTCGTCAATTAGTTAAGTAGTCATTATTCCGCGGTAAAAGAACTGAAAATTAATCATTTACTGTCTGTGATTCGTTCGTTGTCAGTTAATGCACTTTGCGTCGCGACAGTCGCGATATAGTGAAGCTTGAGCACAAGACAGTATGATAGCCTACCACTCTCTACATTTGCGTGGTTTTGTAGATTTGAATTTCCGGGAAGGTTTTTTATAAGTGCTTTGATCATGACAAATAAAGTTGGTGTTTGAACCTGAAAGAAAACATGTATTTTTTAAGAAAAACATATCAAATAATCTAAATGGCGGTTGTCATTTTTGATTTGTATATAAAATTAATATTATAAAAGTTAAATCTACCTTCCGCGAATCCATGTTAATTAGTTGAAAGTTCGACATTTTCATATAGTTCTGTGCCACTGAGGTGGACAACTGCTTGCTAGACTTTGGCTGGACGAATCGTTTTGCCCATGTAAGGGCGTCGAATCTGCATCCTTCTCATTAGTTGGACTTGAACCGTTGAGGTTTCTTGGAATTGCCTGGGAATGACTTGAGTTGTAATATTTAAGTCATTTCCCTTATTGACTACACTTCCTCGTAACTGTGACTGCTGTTAGTAGCCTAATGTTTGAATCTGCATGAAAGGTGTTGTGGAATGGGGTTAAGAAACAGGTCAGGTCAAGCAAGTTAACTTTTACTTGCCCCCAAAATCCCCCAAATCTATCTAAATGCTTTTCGGAAGCAGGTTCGTCTCAAGATCAGTGCCAGAGGATGTGCAAAATGAACTTTTTGTAGTTGTGAAGGATGAAATTAACCTTTAAATATAATTTTTATTTAATTAACCACAATTAAATATTATACAAAAGAAAAAGAAAAGGACACAAATTATTTGCCTGTATTAGGCTTAGTGAGGAAGTGTTGGTGTTAGTGTGGTGGTGGTGGTTGTGCTATTTTTTTTATGAGCTCTTCAATGAGCACGCTTTACCTTTACAAATACATTGGGAGAGCATGTGGCCAGTGGCCATGCTTCTCCAGCAAATTTCACAAAAGTTTTCAAGTGCTGGAGAGAAACAGGGCAACGTGAGTCACCATCACCGTTCCCGAAAGCATCATTTTTTGACACTCCCACCTCTCTATTTCCACCTAATGGAGATTGAGAGCAACACTACACAAGCGGTGAAGACTGCGGTGGGAATTTCAACTTCCCAAAATTTTCCACAAAACCAAATCAAACTTTTTGCTGTTCGTTTGCCTGTCCCAGTCCACATCTCTCGTCAGTAGAGAGATGGATTCCGGAACATCTACAAAAGGCAAAACTGCAAAGCAACTGGAAAACATCTTCTATCTTCTCCAGGACGAAACGAAAGGAACCCAACCAGCAGCCAACCAACAACAAACTCAACAAAACAAACTAACATACGGTAAGTATATTTTTTTAAAGTTAAAGTGAAAGTTTAAAGTGACATGAAAAAGTGTAAATATATAATTAAACATAATTTCCCACATTTTGAGCTTGACATTGGAATATTTTATACGTTTTAAACATGTGCATGCATCTTCATTTAAGTTTTAATTTTAATTAAATATTTTCCCTTTCTTTTCAGTTGCCTGAGGACTAGGACTACAACAAAAGGACAACCCATAGAAAACACTACAAATAGCGTTTTGGAAAGGAAACGGACAAAATAGTAATTGTACTTCCTAAATACTCACAAACAATTATAATTTACTTTAAATCTAAATTAATAATTCTATATTTTTTATTTGTAGGCCTGCATGATATATTTTAATTCTTTTAATTTTGTTTTATCAGAAACAGACGCTGAGCTGGACGGAGGATCTCCTTAGACTTTTCCTTTGTTTTGTAAAGGCGGACTACATCACCTTTACCTGGAATCGCCTCCACGACAACTCCAAATGGCCATCCTGGCGTTTAAAGTTTTCTCGTTCCACCAGTACCACGTCCCCTGGCTTCATCTCTCCTGATGTCTTCACAGGAATTTTCCCACGCAGCAACCCCAGATATTCCTTCCGGAATCGAGACCGAAGAGCTTCTCGAAGGTGCTGTAGCTTCCGGAACGCCACTCGTGTTGAGTTGGCGTCACGCAGGTCGGATTTTGGAAAGTGAAGTGCTCCAGCACTTCGATCAAAGTGATTGGGTGTCAGTGGTAAGGGATCATCAGGATTTTCAGATGAATAGGTGAGAGGTCTGTTGTTCAGAACCTCTTCCACCTCCAGCAATAACATCTCGAGCTCCTCTCTGTGGACCACCCGCTTCCCCAGGATTCTACAAAGCAGTTGCGTCATCAGGCCGATTAGCCTCTCCCACCATCCACCTCACCACGGAGCAGCAAGGGAATTGAAGGTCCAATTGATCTTGAACAGTGTAGTGTACTTCTGAACCTTACTCCAGCAGACTATGGCCAGGGACTTCTGGGCAGCTAAAAATCCACATGCGTTGTCGGAGTAGACGATGGACGGACGCCCGATAAATTGATAAACTTCCTGAAGGCTCGGATGATCAGCAGACAGTATGTCCACCAACTCGAGGTGAACAGCACAATATGTGGCACATGTGAACAGGAGGGCCCACACAGTCACCACCTCTAAAAATTAGAGGACCAGCAGCATCAACGCCAGTTGTCGAGAATGGAGCCCCCAACGTAACCCTGGACTTCGAAAGTGGTGTTGCTTGCAGCACTCACTTCCGGGAAGCGAAGCGACGACAAATCTAACATTTTTTGATGACGCGCTTTACTGTCCGTCGCCCATTCACAATCCAATACTTCTCCCTGGAACATGCCTCCAGGAACTAATAATTTTCTTGAACTTTGTTTATTTTTTCGACACAGTTCGTGACGAGAACACCCTGGGGACCTGGGCTCCTCATCCATGCTAGGGCGGTGAAGAAGTCGGACCGCAGCATCACTGGAACTTCAGGATTTCCAATATCCTCCAGCGTGGAGTGCAATAGCCGTGATGCTATTACACAAGCGACAAGCTCCAACTGTGAAATGGCAGCTTTGTTTTTCGGAGTCATCCGAGATTTTGCTGAGAGAAGGAACACTCCCACCTCTAGATTATCTTTCTTCCTTAGGAATACTGCTGCTGCTGTTGCACAAAAGGATGCATCACACGTTACGTGGATAATGTAATGTGCATTCTCTCCAAACTGGACATGGCGAGGAACAGCCAACGCCTCCAGTACCGGAATCTGGACCAACCACTTCTTGATGTCAGCAGCTAACTCCACTGACACTGGTGTGTCCATGCCTTCCTTTTCATCGTGACAACGACGAAGCAGCACTTTTCCAACTTTGGTGAAGGGACAGATGAACCCTAAGCAATTGTAGAGGGAAAGGACTATGGACAACAGGATTCGGAGGGTACGTCTCTCAAAATTTCTTGCTGCTGCACTTGACACATCTACTGTTAATGTGTTATTCTTCCTATTCCACATTAGGCCCAAATTTGATGATATTTCTTCCATTTCAGATGGACCAAACTCCCAGCCCTTCAAGTCAAATTGGGCAGGAAACAACAGTGACACAGCAACTTCCTGGACATTCTTCGCTTCCTCCTAGGTATCAACACTCAGGATAGTGTTGTCGACATATGTGGACTGGAGGAGCTGCTTGGCCACAAATGCATTAACCCCCTGTGCCTTTTTCAGGTGATGATTAAGAGTTGCCCCCAAGAGGTAAGGACTACTAGTTACCCCAAATACCACTCAACAGTGCCTGTAAAGTTTTTCTAGTAAAGTCGCGATCTGGTAGGGCGATGCTGATCTGCTGGAACGCTTTCTTGACGTCAGCTATCACTAACACCTTTTTCAATCTGAAGCGGGACAGGATCGGAGGATTTAATTCCAACAGGTTGGGTCCTTTGTCCAAACACTCGTTGAGGGAAAGGATTCCCTTCGACTTTGCAGATCCATCAAACACGGGACAAATGGGAGTAGTGGTGCTACTCAACTTGATGACAGCTCGGTGTGTAACATCCCCCACTGGCTTGAGGACTGACAACTTTCTCAATCATCCCATCCCTCTCCCACTGCTGGAATGACTCACTGTACTCCTCCAGGTATCCCTTTACCTTGAGATCTCTGGTCATTGTCTTCGGTCGGCGTTCGGCAGCAAAGCGGTTGGAGGACAGTCTTTCTTTCGTGCCGGTGATCCAAGGGAGACAAACTTCATACCTCCCATCGGTAAGTTGTTTGAAATTCTGGTAAAAGTGCTGTTGAGTCTGGGGAGCTATATCCTCTTTGCTTTCGCTTTCCACAGGTTCTCGGATCCCAATGGCTTCCAGCTCTACAACGCAGCGAGAGGATGTCTTTCCACCTTCAGCAGATTGGTTACCAGCGTGGAGTTTCTAGGAGACGCCGTCTCCATGGGCAGCTTTCCGCATTTCACCCATCCCCATCTGGTTTCCATGGCAGATGGACCGTACCCCAAGCGGTAGATACGGCCCGTGTAGATGTCAGCTAGCACGTCGTTCCCGATGAGCATCTCAATGGGAATGTGGCTACTGCTTTCAG